>BRZM01001853.1:12481-46542 GCA_033238685.1 Lates japonicus
AGGCCTGCACTTTTGGCAAATTAATATCAAATTAGACTTAACAACCACAAGTGGGCTCATATCTTGATAATGCCTGTCACACTGACAGAATTGGTACCCACATTTGGGTTGGCGGATGTTATTTCAAGCTCTGATAAATAAACCATAAATTCCTTTTTAGTGTACTGTAATGATGTAATGTATACTCACTTTTTTTGTTTCATGTTCCACTTTTGGAAAGTATAAATCTGCTATTTTTTGTCATACTAGATGGGTCAGGTACACCTGCTTAGTAATGACATCTGTCTCATTCCACAGCTCATGCCAAGTCCAACAGGAAGATAAAAAATATGTCTCTGATGTTAAAATGTTCAGTCGGTACGGAGAACAGAGTCACTGAAATACCTTCTTAGCCACCCAGGCTATCACAACCTCTGATGAACTTTATCAAAATTGAATGAGATTTGTGGTACAAACTGAAAGTGACCCCTTACATTTAGTATTCTTTACAGAAGCACATTGTAACAGTAACAGTCTATTTCAAATATTCGCCACACCAGTAAAATTTCCTTATATTAACTAAAACTTGTTTACTATAAAAGTACTTCTACATAAAGGGAATATTGAGGAACAGGTAGAAAAGCGTGGTTGTGTCGTCCTAAAACAGGAAAAGCATAGGAAAGGATTTTTCTCATAAGTTGCTCCTTGTACTATCCCACAACACCAATTTGATTGATCTTATAATTCTCTTTCTGTATGTTATGCAAATAGTCTGATTTCCTGTATTCTAAATGAAAAAAGCAGATGTGTGCTTTGCAGATTTTGATGTCAGCACAAATTTTACTTGATTTTCTGCATTAATTTAATGTTATCTCTCTGCTTATTAATACCAGCAAAACCCCTTTCTTTGACAGCAACAAAGTCCTACACTTCTTCATTGGTTCACCACAGCTCAGCCTATGAAGGTCAACAGGGTGCTGATACATCCCAGCCAGTGTGTACACACATGGGAGAACAACAGGGTGCCTCGCAGCAGAGATGTGACTGGTCCTTCACCAGAGAGTTCTACCACGTCACCAGTTGTTCCCTCAAATCAACCGCTTTCCTCCACTGAGCCAGAGACAGTAACAGCACCACTGAGTCTCCTGTTACATCCACAGGCTCACATCTAGCGTAGTGGTGAGTTTAACTGTTTTCATATGATTTTCATGACACATGGGCTTTTAGTGACAAATATTCTATATCAGATGACATGTCAAAGATGATGTTGATGAGGAACACAAAAGGCGCCCCTAAAAGAAACTGCTGTGATGTAATAAACAACAAAAGTTCTTTAATGTTCTATGGCAGGATAAATGTCATATCAGTTGGAAATATTAATAATATAAACTAAGTCCTTGGTTGACATCCATGCCAAAACTCCCTATTCATTGAACACAATGCATACATCATCTATGCATTTATTACAATGTACAGTACCCTAAAGGAAAATAACCTCTGCACTCTAGATACTACATCACACAAACTGTCAACAGCGGATGGAAACCTGAATATCTCAGTTTCTAGTACGTTTACATTGGTTATTGTAACCACCACTGTGATGTGATACCACTAGTTCTGTTTCCTGTGACGAAGGTGGACTGTGATGTGACACTCAGTTACATTAGTTGTATTCATATTTTCTGAAGATGAACTAAAAGGCTCCACTGAGGTAAAGAGCTTTCATGATATAGATGAAACGTACATCAAGATTTCCTGTCAACTTTAAAATGTTTTTTCTTTTCTTTTCTTAAAAGAAAATAATAATAATAAACGTTTTTAAGCTTCTATTCTGTAAATAACAAAAACCTCTATATCATCAGGCTCAATGAAATAACACCATCAGTAATGCTTTAAACACAACATATAATATCGGTATGCTGTTGCAGATTATAAATAATATAATTTTTACTGACAAATGTCATCTGATGCCATCTAGTAGTGGTCGATAATTAGAAAACTATAGGGTTGACCAGGCTGCAGCAGCTGTTAAGTCCTTATTGATATTATCTTCTTTCTTCATAATTCAAGGCTGGACATGTGTCTGAGTTAACGAAGACTATCACATATACACACGGAAACCTTTAGGTAATATCCTTATTTTTGGCACAACAATACTGATGTCTGCATGTTTGACTAAAATTCAGTTCCTCTGCTGTGAAATTGATAGTAACATAACTATCTTGTCTTATGTAAAAATGTGCATCAAGGCTTTGATGAGCCTTGCAATATACTGTTTCCATCCATTTCCGAAACATTTAATGATAAGATTCCAAACGGAGTAGAGGAAGTTCATCTTTTGGTGTTCTGTTGACATTCCTGATCTTGTGTCTTCTAGTGGTAGTAATTTTTTGCCATCAAGCTCAGGAGCACATAGCCTGGAAGAGAGGTAAGCTGAGCAAATTTCGAAAAATTCTTAGTGCTTAAAGTGTTACTCTGCTGCTTCATATGTGCCCAGAAATATAATTAAAAATAATTAAAATAACTTAATAAAGGATTAAATGTAATATAAATTAATTATAGACTTTTCCTATTGGGCTTGTAGCACCACCACAAAGCCATACACTTTTATTTTAAAAGAACATATGACAGTTTTTGTTGTTACAGAGAATGAAGGCTCAAGTCATCAGAGGAGGCAGTAAATCAAAATCGAGCCAGGAGGAAGAGCGGTCAAGGACAAAAGCGAAAGTACATAGATAATTCACCACTACCCAGGTCTGAGCAGAGAAATGTGTAAATCTACTGAAAACACTTGTGCCAGCAGAAAAGTAATCCACCTGCAAGATTTAATTCCTCCTGTCCCATGACATTCCCTGTGAATGAGGATCATTCTGAAATTGCTCTAGTATGGAATTGAATGTGATTGTTACAGTTATTTATCTTTAGGAAGTAGATAAACTCACTTGAGAATGACTAGGTGGAAGTGTTTGCTCACTGTTGGTAGCCTCGAGAAGACATGTTTTCCACTTGTCGCCCTAGAATAAGGTCCCTTGTGCCCAGTTTTGTAGCCAGATTCTGAAAATATAATAGTAACTTGAGGTTTACACACACTAGACCGAGCACATTGTGTGTCCTTTTGGGAAATAGATTCTTTACTGTAATAATATTTGACTTGACATGTGCTGATTTGTCACATTCATTTTCAAGCCATAAATAGGGCTATTCAGTACCAATTCACTTATTCAGCAAATTCCCTCTGTTAATTCACCGGTTCAGCATCAACGCAAATTCAATTATACAGCTGAAGTCTCTGGTGACACACTTGTCTTTCCTCTGAAACAGGGCTGTTGCATGAGGAAGTAACCTGTTTCTGCAGTCAATCATTGATTGTGCCATGCTCTCTCTCTCTCTCCCTCTCTCTCTCTCTCGGGGCTCTTCAACACAGCATTCACACAGTACATTGTTGAAGGGGCAGTATTCCTTCGATGATAAACACGACAACAGTAGAAGTTGAAAATGAAAAGCAGACTTCTCAACCTCAAGCCCTGGCACAAACCTCAGCCAAATGTGACATAAAGGAGACAGAGCTGTAACAATCTGTAAAATATGACAGTATCATAAGCTCCATAATTATGCTCACAGATTAAGTTGATCATATTTTTTTTCTTGTAACAAAGAGTCTATGTTTACACAGAAAAGAATGTAGTAACATATTGTTTCTAACTGTAGTACTGTACTGTACCATGTAAATACTGTACACATTTTATATGTACCAATAAACTATATTTTGCTAGAACATACTTTGTTTGTAAGAGTGATAATTACGTTTTTTGTATTAGGCTCTCTGTATCGGGGACTATCATCTTCATATAATAGTAGCCTGCATAGACCTATAGTTGAGATTATTGAAATCTTCTTTAACATAATAATATTGACTCTATCAGTATAACATACTCTCTAGATATATCACATGATGTGTAACACTAAGGCTCACAAACCACAAACTGATTGTTTCCTGGTTTACAGGAACCAAGTGAAATGCAGAGCATGGTGACATACTGATGAAAACTAGATACAAATGCTGTCCCTAATTCGGTACAGTGGTCGAAAACATACGGGTAGTATTCATTAGTAGAACACTGTAATATAAAGAATAAGCAAAAATATCTGCGCTTTAGATTTCTTGATCTCTTTCTATATATTCTGTTCAATGTTTCTTTCGATTTTCAGACATTAACGGTCGTCACGTCCTAGTAAGCCCGTCTAACCACAAATGGGTGCCGCTTTTGCTTTTTCAATAATTGCTCAAGAGTTAGATTATAAGCGTCTTGTCTAATTAAATCATATATATCGCATTATATATATACATAAGAAAGGTTATCGTCCAGAGCCATGCGGTCATTCACAATGGATTCACAGTGGACTACTGACCAGGAAGTAGGCCGGATCGTCATTATCGTCATCGTCAGCCAAGAGACTAAGCGTCATTGGTGGACGTTGAGGAAAGACTCAAAGACGCGTCCTCTGATTGGCTGCTGTGATGGGTAATATATAAGCTTCCGATAACCTTCCTTCTTCCTTTCCCTTCTCATACCGGCAAGGACAAGTCAGCCTCGCCGCTGTTCATTCCAACGTAACACCTAAAGTCATCCGCGGTTCACCAATTCGGTAAGTTATTCTTAGATAAGTCATAAATAATATGTATATTTTAGTGAAACTTTCCACTTTCGTCGTGGTTTACTTAAACGGTGTTAGTAGCCATGGCATTTTGCTTATCTATTGAGGCTATTTTCTGACAGAAAAAGAGCAGAGGAAAATATACATTTTGCCTTTTTAAATAGCCGATGCTGAACATAAATGATACATATGATTGTTAACGATGTAGAGAATTAAAATTTGATAACGTATGTTAGGGCTGTAATCAGAAGCTCGGTGAGCTTAGCTAACGTTAGCCACTTAGCATAGTGGGGAGGGAGGGGGCAGAGCTGTTCGAGAATGTTCTTGAACAACCAGTGTAAAGGCAGCCGGGATGAACAGATTTCCGGTTGCCTTGTCAGAACAAAAGCTTCTCAGTATTGCAAAAGTGTCGTAATTTTAATTACTGATAGGGTCTATTGGCGTTTAGACTGTTTGCTTTAAGGTCGGGTTGATCCAGGATTATTATTTTTATTTTTTTGCTCACACGTTAAAGTTTTTTTTTTTTTTTTTTTTTTTTTTTTTTTACGATTTCCTGTGAACGGGCGGTTGCAAAATTGACGCCTCATTCTCACATGGCCAGAACTAGCGCCATGCTTGAACAGTGCCTACGTTTCTGAAGCATGGTTAGCCCTCGAGTTTATTAGCACCATTAAAGCCTGTTTGCTACGAAGTATGGCTGTGTAAATGATACTTTAAGATTTAATTGTTGGTGTTCCAGAGATGCCCTAGCAAACAAATCATAGGCTGTATCCTAAATCACTCACTCATTCCCTACCCCCTACTCATTTTATAGTGAGTAGTGAGTGATTTCAGACACAGCCATATTCTCAAGGTATAATGGACCATGCTTGTTTTGTACAGTTCTCAGCAAAAATCACATTTTTTAAATTCAGTTATTCCCACTGAAATCACTGTGGTGATCATCATCATGGCAGTATCCATTAAAATAATTTTAATGATTTTCTAAATACTTATTTAGCCCCACTATGCTTTTTAAGTTGTGTGAAATTGGTCCATATTGCTGAATCTTATCTCTACTACCATAGTTTCGTTTTTCAGGCTCTTACAAATACTCTAGCTAAAACTGCATTTGTGTTAATTTATCACTGTTGGAGATTGCAGTGTTAAACTCTTCAAATAACTTTCCTGATATGCCTCCTTAAAGTTCCTCATATTTTACATTCTAAATGATATTTCAGCATCTGTGTCCAGTGTTGAAATTATTTTGACAGACACAAGCATTTGGTTACACACAAATTAACACTTTTCCTGTATATATTTTATATTTAGGAATCATGTCTAAGGGACCAGCAGTTGGTATTGATCTTGGCACCACCTACTCCTGTGTTGGTGTGTTCCAACATGGCAAAGTTGAGATCATTGCCAATGATCAAGGCAACAGGACCACACCCAGCTACGTGGCTTTCACAGATACTGAGAGGCTGATTGGAGATGCAGCCAAGAATCAGGTTGCCATGAACCCCACCAACACAGTCTTTGGTAAGATTTTTTTTTTGGGGAAACAATAGTTAATTTGTGGTCTTGTATCATTTTCAGCACTCACCCACTGAAAGTCAGAAACTTATTACATAATATCTTTTCACACTAGAGACAAGGCAAGAACTTGAGGCAAGAATGATAAGACTGATGTAATCTATTGGTCCTAAGTGACCCTATGAAAAACTCTTCACTGTGATTATGATTTTTCTGCCATTTTTAGTTTCTACCAAAAATGACCCAAATCCTTCCTTGGTTTTCTGAATGGGCCTCATGGAAGAGTGTCATTGTGGCTGATTTCCTTTGATTTTTAACATACAAACTGCCTTTTGCAGATGCCAAAAGACTGATTGGCCGCAGGTTTGACGACACAGTTGTGCAGTCAGATATGAAGCACTGGCCATTTGCTGTCATCAATGACAACACTCGCCCCAAGGTTCAAGTTGAGTACAAGGGTGAGACCAAGTCCTTCTACCCAGAGGAGATCTCTTCCATGGTGTTGACAAAGATGAAGGAGATTGCTGAAGCCTACCTCGGAAAAGTATGTTTTTCTTTGGCATAACTCTGGAGACAAAATTAACCTGAGAGGTTTTACATGAATTATACTAATGATTGACTTACTTGCTTTCAGACTGTCAACAACGCTGTCATCACAGTGCCTGCCTACTTCAATGACTCCCAGCGTCAGGCTACTAAGGATGCTGGCACAATCTCTGGCCTTAACGTTTTGCGTATCATCAATGAACCAACCGCTGCTGCCATCGCATACGGGTTGGACAAAAAGGTAAGCAAAACATGAGACAACTGAAATTATACCTGAATGATAGCCAGTGTATATGAACAAATTGAAATGGTTATCATGGTTGAGTGACTTTGAAAAATTAACACTAATTTCAGGTTGGATCAGAGAGAAATGTCCTCATCTTTGATCTTGGAGGTGGCACCTTCGATGTGTCCATCTTGACCATCGAGGATGGTATCTTTGAGGTCAAGTCCACTGCTGGAGATACTCATCTTGGTGGGGAAGATTTTGACAACCGTATGGTCAACCACTTCATCGGCGAGTTCAAGCGCAAGTACAAGAAGGACATCAGCGATAATAAGAGAGCTGTCCGTCGTCTACGCACCGCTTGTGAGAGGGCAAAGCGCACACTGTCTTCCAGCACCCAGGCCAGCATCGAAATCGACTCTCTGTATGAGGGAGTTGACTTCTACACTTCCATCACCAGGGCTCGCTTTGAGGAGCTCAACGCCGACCTCTTCCGTGGCACTTTGGACCCTGTGGAGAAGTCTCTCCGTGATGCCAAGATGGATAAAGGGCAGATTCACGACATCGTGTTGGTCGGTGGCTCCACTCGTATCCCCAAGATCCAGAAACTGCTTCAGGACTTCTTCAATGGAAAGGAGCTCAACAAGAGCATCAATCCAGATGAAGCTGTGGCCTATGGAGCTGGTAAGCGATGTCAGCCAAATGATAAACACCAGTTTATTTTCTTCTCCTCCTAACTGCTTGCAAAGTGAGATCAGCATGCCTGTAGCAGCTGATAATCATGGGAACTCATGACCTAAACTTGAGTTTTTAACTTGACATAAACAGTTGCTTATTTTTCTCTTTACACCTGTCCAGGCTGCCATCCTGTCTGGTGACAAATCTGAGAATGCAAGACTTGCTGCTTCTGGATGTCACCCCTCTGTCTCTGGGTATTGAGACTGCTGGAGGTGTCATGACTGTCCTGATCAAACGTAACACCACCATCCCTACCAAGCAGACCCAGACCTCACCACCTACTCTGACAACCAGCCTGGTGTGCTCATTCAGTGAAGATGCTGGTTGATGGTTATTGTTTGTGTAATTCATGGTCATTATCAGTCCAAGTAACATAACCGCTGTGATGACATTTATTCTGCCATTCGTAGTTTCCACCAGGGGTGTAGAGACCAAGATTATTGAACCTTCCTTGGATGTCTGAAGCGAAATAACGCTGTCAAACAGCAGATGCATAGTTTCAGAATTATCACTAATCCTGCATACTTCCAACAGGTTTATGAGGTGGCGTGCTATGACCAGAGACAACAACTACTGCTGGGCAAGTTTGAGCTGACAGGCATCCCTCCTGCTCCCCGTGGTGTTCCCCAGATCGAAGTGACATTTGATATTGATGCTAACGGCATCATGAATGTCTCTGCTGTCGACAAGAGCACCGGAAAGGAGAACAAGATCACCATCACCAATGACAAGGGTATAGAAAAGGATAAAAATGCTGCTTAATCCAAATATAGCTTCAGTGTTATCCCAACAATATGATGATTTAATGATAATCTTGCATGTTTTATGATAGGTCGTCTCAGCAAGGAGGACATTGAACGTATGGTTCAGGAAGCCGAGAAGTACAAGGCAGAGGATGATGTCCAGCGTGACAAGGTGGCTGCTAAGAATGGCCTGGAGTCCTATGCTTTCAACATGAAGTCTACTGTGGAGGATGAGAAGCTTGCTGGCAAGATCAGTGATGACGACAAGCAGAAGATCCTGGACAAGTGTAACGAAGTCATCAGCTGGCTTGACAAGAACCAGGTAAATACACTGTGTGTGTGTGTATGTGTGGCTTTTTTTTTTTTTTTTCATGATGACAAATTGATCACCGAAACTTGTTTTGCAGACTGCAGAGAAGGATGAATATGAACATCAACAGAAGGAGCTGGAGAAGGTGTGCAACCCCATCATCACCAAGCTGTACCAGAGTGCTGGAGGCATGCCTGGTGGTATGCCAGAGGGCATGCCTGGTGGCTTCCCTGGAGCTGGTGGTGCTGCTCCTGGTGGTGGATCCTCTGGACCTACCATTGAGGAGGTCGACTAAACATTCTATCACTTCAGCTGCTACCTCTGAGATGTTTTCTAAGAAAGTAACCCTCTTATAGCACATGTTACAACAAGCTAAAGAGTGTAATTTAATGAAGTAAAAACAGGGTTCAGGGATCACATTACATAATTTGCAACACAACTGGGAACAAATGGCTTCTAGCTGGCTCAATAGAGCATTGGTCCACATGTATGGTCAAAGTGTTTTGTATATGGAGATGTCACTGCCTTGACAATAAATCTCATAACCCTCTGCTTGTCCATGTTTTTCTTGCTTCAACTTCAAGCCTAATGATCCACTTAATAGTTCTGTTGAAAATCAATCTGCTGAAATACTGTGGGTATTTCGTTAAATAACATTTAGTATTTTTGTAACCTTTTGCTTTTAAACCAGCCTTGTTCACAGGAGGGTAATTTTGAGTTGACTTGTACACGTGTAACAGGAATTTGTAAATTGAAATTAGACAAGCGTGCAATGCAGGTTCAATATGATTTAGAATTTGTGAATAAATAACTGGGTGTGATATTATTACTTTACTGTGCAAAGCATCATCTCAAACGTATGTGAAGCCAAAACTGTAAAGACTTCTTAGCTCATGTTAGTGAAAATACTTTTTAGACATTCTACTATAGCATCAACAGTGAATTCCCAGAAGTGGATGTCAGAGCTAAGCACGGATGCACGGCATCACATTGGCGCCATTATTATTGAGATTTAGTCAGACCTGTGTTTCTGGCTGTGATAAATTGTCTGTACAACCATGGTGTGTGTTCGTATGCGTGATTTCTGTTGCTGAAAGTCGCAGTTTTTAGGGAGCACTTTAAAGCAGCATGTGTGGGATTAGATTTTGAAACTCGAGACTCGAGATTAGACCATAGACCGTGCGTGCGTGCGTGTATATATATATATAGTATATATATATATATATATATATATATATATATAGTTATTATATATATATACACACACACACACACACTATGGAGTAGACAAAGGGGAAAGTGAAGTCCGTTTCCCCGTCTGCATGTGTTTCCATCTACCTGAACCTAACTACCCCGCTCCTAACCAGTCGTGTGCTGTGATGGTTCTTTACCCAGCCACTTAACTCTGCCTATCACAAGTGTACAAGCATGTTTGCGTCACGTCTCCATGGTTGCAGCGCTGTGTAGAGTACAAACAGGAATATGGGTGAGTTTTTGACCGAATCACTTATTTTACTATCTCTGTATTTAATTAAAACGCAACGGGGCAGTGATATCTTAATTGTCATTGTAAATACAAGAAACGCAGTAGATATATTTTTCGTTTTATATCCCATGGGCTAACATCGTTTAGCAAAACATATGTTGCTAAGGAAATTGATAGATAATGTTAGCGTGTATACCACCGTTTCTATCGTTCTCTTCAATTTGGGAGCTTTACTCGAGTTAAAATACACATCCCTCTCCCTTTTTCAATCGGCTGACAGGTCAGTGAGGTGTCGGGGGGGGGCTGCTTAACGATAAATACTTGAATTGTCCTCGAATTTAGCCCATGACAAATGAATATAATTACAATTAAAGCTGCAAGCAGCGATGAACGGGCCCTCGCAACGCAGGGCAGGGAAACGCAGTAGATGTGTTCAGGCCATGACAGTTAGTAAAAAAAAGTTTGGGGCAGATTGGACAGTACATGCGGGAGTTACAACAACTTCCTGTTTAATGGCGAAGCATTGAAATTTGCCATGGCGACACAGCAAGGGTGTCCCATGAAGACTCATAGTTTTCACAATATAGCACTATTCTGATCTTAATGCTTGTCTAATCACATTTGAGGTTAATCACATGAATCTACTTAGATAAAACACATAATTTCCTGTTACCAATAGGTGGCGCTATGATTATATCTGTATACTGGAATGTAGATGTGTTCAGGACAGCTCTGTTGCCGAACCCTTTTTCTTTCACCGCTATAATAAGCCAAAATGGCCTTATTTTGCTCAGTTACTCAGTGATGATGCAGACCACAATTCACTTCCTATTCATGTCTGTGTGGAACCTGGCAAAACACCTTTTTGTGTCCAGGAGGAACTAAGATGGTGGAATCAGAGGTTGTGCTTTTAGCACTGGTTGAAGGAAAAAGAAAAAAAACTTTTCTTGTCCTAACATTTGTCATTTCAGGCGAAGTAACCATTGTCATGTAAGTTTTTAATGCCTCAGTTACACTAGGAAGACAAGAATTTTGTATGGATGACAAGGCTAATAATAAACAACCTTGTAGCACAGTTGATCATGACAATAACATGGAACCTCTCAACAAGGCAGGTGCTAAAGGGGCCCTTGAAAAGCTTGGACATATTACAAAGACACTCCTCAATGAACACACACTGCCGCTAAGCTCCAACCCCAAAAGAGTCGAGGAGAAAGACACAAGAAAGCAAGGAAGTGAAAGAGCGTTTTTGGACCAATCCATTAATCCAGAGATTTAGTGAGCAGGCTTCTTCCACCTTTGCCCACAGTGCAACATCCTCATCTTCTCCATTCTAAGACCCGGCATTACTGCTCACTCCCCACCAATGCTCCAACAGAGTGATAAATTGCACCTATCAGGCCCAACTAAATCCTGTGATTAGGGTGATTTTTGGTTGAAGGAAAAATGTCTGTCATTGCAAAGAATGTGGAAAATTCCAAGCAGAGCAAGCAGCCTTTGTCAAGAAGGTTTCAGGGGTGCTCTGAAAAGAAAAGAAAGGCTCAGGACAAATTGGAATCGGCTCCAATTGTTATTAGTGAATTTGTTCAGTATCTAAAAGTAAAGGCAGAATAAAATGAGAAATAGCAATGCAATATTTCTGCCCTCGGCTTAATAAATCTTTCTTTGCCTTTTTTTGTTTATTAAAATTTTCATCTATGAATAAAATAACACAAACATGTTTCTTTGTTTTTGTTCAGTATATGTGAGCTCAAAGCAGTCTTAGTGTTGAACCATTTAATCTAAATGCATGTGACTGTTTCCCCAGTTTGCATGTGTGGCTGCTTTGAAACAAGAAGGAGTCTATGTATGGTACTCAGCTCCGCTTTGTTTTAACAGAGCGTTGCAGATGGTATGAATTAACCTGTCGTGTCTGGAACAGCTCACTTCCTGCCTCATAATAGATAGCAGAACATCAATGCCATAAATGTCCATATCTATTTAAGGAACTTGAAAGAACTGGGTATTGTGAAAGGAAGAGAAAAATCCAAGCCATCACCACAGAAACAGCCAGGATAACACAGGACAGCCATGTAACTTCCTGTGTAAACAACAAAATGAGGAGTGCTTTAAGTGCTCTCCTTCTTTAACTGTACTATAATAGTTATTAGATTTTGTGAGCAAATTCATGCCGCTTGAATATTACATGCAGTAACTCAAGATTGTACTTTGTTTTGTTAGTTGCTTTTACTGGTAGTCTCCTAGTTTGGATTAAAATCAGTTAACTCATGTTTCAATTTCAACACCACTAGTGACAAACTAGCAACCCATATATGATTGTCTGATATATGAGTGTGAAATTGACAATAGTGATGATCGACAATTCCATTATTATTCATGCTAATGAATTCACTTTAAGGGGCTAAGCGCGTCAAACCAGAATTTTTACGCACTGACGTGATATAATGAATGTGGGTTTTATGAGTCTTGCATGGGTGCAAACACCAACAGGAAGTAGCCCCTGGCTTTATACGTTTCACCTACATGTAGGCTTATGAAATATCCTAAAACATTTCGGAGCCTTATCCTAAGCCCAACAGGAAGTCTGCTGCTCACGGAATATGAACAAGCTTATGTATTAATGAACCTCCTAAACACTTATTTTATTATTATTTT
Organism: Lates japonicus; assembly: GCA_033238685.1. Classification (NCBI taxonomy): domain Eukaryota; kingdom Metazoa; phylum Chordata; class Actinopteri; family Centropomidae; genus Lates; species Lates japonicus. The sequence continues at coordinate 25,336 of BRZM01001853.1, forward strand.
TATTGACTTGCAGTTAAGTTAAAAGTTCATCTATTTTACTGTTTTTGACATTATGAAAATTAGATTTAAAACTTTATGTGTTTGAAGTCTTGTCTATGTATGAGAATTTTATACTCTCTTTTACAAAAAGCTTTTGGAATAAAAAAAGTACAAAGTTTTACTTTTTAAACATCAAACAATTCTTGACAAAATAAGAGATTAAGTGGAATCAAATTTGTCTGTTCATATAGAAGCTCTTATGGTTGTGGTTAATTACATTAATGTGGAGGTTGGGAGTTGGCTCTTGTGTGTGTATGTTCTGCTGGATGAGGTGCTTAGTTATTTTTAGGATGGTGCTGCTGTATTAGAGACCCAAGACTTTTAGAAACTGAAAAGAAGTTGGGGTGGGCAGGAGCTTTGCCTCATTCCCCAGCATTCTCAACCCCCACCTTCCTCCAGCCACAGCTTGTGCCATGCTGAAAGCCCGAATTCCAGCCACTAGTGCCCTGTTGACAGGGACCAACAAGGACAAACATCAGGAGTTAGACCTTAGTGGATGTCCAGTCTCCTATGCTCTCATATATATATATAGCGCTTACCTTGGTACCTGGACCGGGAGAAGCCGGGTTCGAACTACTGACCTTCCCATTGGTGGATGACCGCTTTACCTTGGAGCCACAGCAAGGGTAAGTGTCATCTATACTAAGCCAACAAAATAATCTTTAACTCAAAGTCCACTTATTGTTTCTTTTCTTTCTTTTTCTTCTTTTTCTTCTTTTTTGTATCTAACTGCATGTCATAGCTCGAATGGAACTGCTCAGCTGCTTTATGGTTAGAATGAGAATGAGAAACCACCCTATAGTGAGGACAGACACTGCTAAATTGAGCTGACCTCGTCCACAAGACCTATGAGTCAGTACGACCACACAAAACATCCAACACATGGAACATCATGGGAAAGATCAAGATGGAATAAGATTTAAGAGTCGGGGTGTGATGATGTACAGTGTAGGAATTTTGGACAACTGAACCAATTACTATATAAACTCCATTTGTTGGTCAACATTATGAGATTCATTTGAGAGCAAGCAGGCACCATGAGTTGAGTTTCTATGCTTGCTAACATATTGTACTACTGATCTAAATTAGTTTAGCCCTTTGTACACCACAGCCCTGATTCAATTGCCGACTTTAATTCGAAGACCAAATCTGATCTGTTGCTCAGAAAACCCTTTAAACGTCCATATTTTATGGCACACCAAGGTTATAAAATGCTTTCAACAATTATTATGCCAGACTTTTCTCCCTTCTTCTCCTCCCTCTGGAGTACTGATTCCATCACTTGCCCCTGCCTTCACTTTGACCAAAAGCCAAGAGCAGCAAATCTTGGTGAGATAGAGTATACCTTCCTTCACACTGGCCAACTCCACTCAACACATGCTACAGAACTTGTACAGAACTTGTGCTTCTTTAGTAATTTTCACACATTTTCACATATAATGAAGGGAGCATTTGTCTCAGACTCCTTTAACATGAACATTGACACAGAAAGGAGATGTGGAAGGAGTGCATCCTGTATGTGTGCAGTTAGCATCAGCTGTGACTGCAGAGAGAATCAGATACAAACAGGTAGCTGTGTGGAAGGCAGGAGGACAGCCTGAGGGCAGTGAAACAGTTGCTTCCAAACCCTGGCAGAAAGGAACAGGCAGATCAGTGGAAAGGATGCAAAATATAAAGAGAAAGGTGATGCAAGACTATATTCTCCTCCTTCCTCTTGTCTGTTCTTTCTATGTACGTGTACAAATGGTGCATCTTCTAAGCTTGGCATTTTTGGACTATATACTACTGCTAGCTTACGCGGTCAGGCTGGAGAGCCACAGAATGCACTGGGAGGAGGGCTGCTATTGAAGGGAGAGACAATCAGATCTTCTGCTGCTCTCACTGTTCTCTGCAGGAACAGCTGTACAGTTCAAGGAAGTAATTGTGACAGCATGCAGTGAGTTAGGATGCTCTTTTGTTGGCCTCTGTAATGTTGTCAAAGGATAGATGGAGGGAGTCTCTGTGGCGGGGAAGTACCTGCTGGGCTTTTTATGGTGAAGGCTATGGTGTCAGTGGACTGTGTTCAGGTTATCAGCAATGTGCATCCCCAGACACTTGGTGCCAACTCTTTCAATAGCAGTCCCACTGATGGTGGCATAAACCTGCACCTTTCTGAAGTGAGGTTGTTGCTGCAGCACATGGCTGCTGCTTCACCCTCCTGTCTGTAGGCTCATCAGGCACACCACTGTCGTGTCATCTAAAACTTGACAGTGTAGCCGGAGCTTTTACCTGGAGGAGCAGTCTTGAGTCTGAGAGATGAACAGGAGGCCAGATGTTTCCTGATCTCCATGCAGTTAAGGTAAACATCTGTGTTTAGCATGATCTGTACATTGGCAAGAATAAACAAAAATGCTCATCTTCCAGCATCCTCACAAAGCCCCCAGCTAGAGGAGGTTACCAGAGTCTCAATCTCGGCCCACCCACGCACAAAGCCCTGGAATTCTATCTGCCAACACTTGACTGCCATGGTGGTCGAAAGATGATTGAGGACGCATTTGAGGAGCAGGGACTTACAGAATATCCAGTTCCTGGCAAGTTAAGCTCCATCCAAAACGAAACCCAGCAATCCTGAGATGTGTGATGCTGCTGCATGTCAGGCTCACCTGATGTCGTAGCAGTGGACGCAGAGCACTTTCTCTGTAGATATCCTCACCTACACTGAGCTCCACCTCTGACTTCCTTCATCACAGCAGCCCCATCACAGGCTTGGCCAATGAGCACGATTTCGACCGTCAGAGGATAGTGTTTAGCCTCCTAAAGTGTCAGTGACACGCAGGCACACAGGAAAAATATGCACCCACATAGGGCCAACCAGGGCTCAACCTGGGAACCACTCCACCACTGCGCCTAATAGATTTTTATTTTTCAGTCAAACCTTGGAAAGCACACAACTTTTTCCCATACAAAATAGTTGCAATGTCAATGTTTCCTTTTTCAAATTCAAGCTTTGTTTTCAATGCCTAATTTTATTTTACATTATTCTATTCTATTCTTCTGTCCTCGACTGGCCAGTCATCACTGCTTGGGGTCCTCGTAGAATTTTTTATCTAAATCCCAAGGACTATCTCCAGACTTACAGGCAATTTCCAAATAACTTACTAACCCTCAACACTCTTTTGACAACATTGTGGATAAAGTAAAATTATGTTTAAGTACCTTTCAGTAGAATATTAAAAATTAAAATTTTACCACTTCACATAGGATTGGACTTAAGAGCCTTGCTTAAGGGCACCACAGCGGTGGTAATGAGGGAGGGGCAAGCACCGTTTTCCCACTTTCCCCACTTGGATGTATCCTGCTGGTCCAGGGATTGAATAGGCAACCTCACAAGCTCAAATCTCTGACCTTTAGGCCAACACTGCCCTCACTGTTTTTCTATTCTGAAAAACAAAAGAAATTAAGTGAAGAGCAGCACAGATACATAAGGATATATATAGGTATGCTATAAAATAGTGTGTTTTTTTTTATTTGTTTTACATTTGTTAATTCTCTATACTGAGTTCTCTTTTTCAAAACTCTCAGTAGAACAGTAGCCAGTGCTTTCTAGAAAATGCATACAATCAACATATCTTTGCCTTATCAACCACCATCAAAACTGTGTATTTACAGTCAATTTTCATGTTTCCATACTATTGAACTGTTGTCCTCTGGCAGGTGTTACAGGTCAGCCAAGACATGCCAAGCACCTCCAGATTCACAATTTCTTTCTTCAAGCAATTTGTACATTAAAAAAGAAAAAACACTAAGAACAGTGTCATCTGCCCCTGCTACGCACCTGCACATTAATCATTTATTTATTTATTTTATTATTTCATCAAATTGGCTGCTCATATTCTGCTTACTATGTTTAGTCAGTGTCCTGTGTTTTCATGTTTGCACCACAGAGTGGCAATTTCTGTTTGGTTGTATGCACCTACAAGGACAATAAAGGCAATTCTGATCCTGATCCTGTTCTGATTCGGTTGTGAAGTGTCATAAGCCTGAAGTGTCATTTCAATGTGAACTTTCTGGAACTATTTGGAATTTTTTCAGTTTCCTTTTGTGCACTTGGAATTACTCCATGAAAAAAATGGCAAAAAACCCCAAAACAAACGAACAAACAAAACAAAAAAACAACAACCTGTAAATTACGTCTCTGTGGTCCAACACTGACAGGAAACTACTTCAACAATCCCTTCTCTGCAAAAATAGGGAAGCAGGTTCTGTCTCTGTAAAAGTAGCCCATTTTTGGCACTGTCTTCCGACCAGTTGGAATTTAACATTTAACTGCAGATTTCTTATCAAAGCAGATGCTAAAATATTTATATTTAGTAACTCTCTCGACGTTAGATCCATTTGTAGTGGATATTTTCAGACAAGCATAACCAATATTTTTGTATCAAATGCTTGTGATCCCACAAAAAGGACAGCACAGTGTTCTGTCTATTTTGTCATCTGTTACCACATAACCACCCATGACCACCCAGCTCTGTCAAAGACTTTTTCTGCGTCCAATAAAGCAGTTGATGTCTTCCTGTCCCTCCTGATTATGAAGAATATTCAACACCAGATTTTGAGATTTTGAATCAGGTTTCCATTATGCTTTGGGTGAGACAAACAGAGGGCGTCATATTGCCATGGAGACAGAGGAAGGTGAAAAAAGGAGGATTATGAGGCAGGAGAAAAGCATTGCTCTTTGACATTTAGAGTGGATTTCTAATTCATGTAACTGTCAATGCTGCATTGCTCCTGAATCTTTTAATGATGAGTTGTGGTTAAAATAAACAATAAGAAATAAGACTAAAGAGACTAGTAAAACATCTTCCATTTAACATACCTCAGATACAGCAGAAAGAGCAGCATGTTCATATAATCGTAAAATCAGAACTGCCGATCTCCTGGGATTTTCATACACAACAGTCTCTAGAATTTACTTAGAAAACCATCCAGTGAGCAGCAGTTCTGTAGAGGGAAACACCTTGTTGATGAGAGAGGTCAGAGGTCAGATTGGTTGGAGCTGACAGAAAGGCTGGTGCTTTCGAATAATATCCTCCTTGCAGCTGTGGTGAATAGAATGAACAACACCTCCAACCTTGAGGTGGATGGACTACAACAGCAGAAGACAACGTCAGGTTCCACTCCTGTCAGCTAGGGACAGAAATCTGAGGCTGCAGTGGACACAGGCTCACCAAAACTTGACAGTTGAATACTGGAAACACGTAGTCAAGGGTCCTGATGGATCTGGTTTTCTTAAAACGCGGCAGATGGTGGGGATCCAGAATCAACCTCTTAATACCAATTAGCCACATAATTTGAAAGGCACAGTCCATGCATGCATCCCTCTATGTTCGTTTACCATCCTCCTAAGGCTACTTCCAGCGCCAGGTAATGCATGGGGCTGTTCCTTAGAAATCAATGATTCAATGTCAATGTCCTCTCATTTTACTCATCGGTTTTGGTTCTAATAAAGAAAATCGCTACATCAGAAATTGCAACCGCGCAAGGTATTAAGAGATTCTTAAGGTTGAATTAAATAATGACGATTGTTAAGAGGTTCTGAATTAGTCATTGAATTAATTTATTTACTTTTAGCTTTGTAATATCTTCAAATATATGATTCAAACCAACCATGTCGCTGGATTGAAATTACTATACCCATGTTTTGTTTTTCATGATAGTATAGCCAGAAAAAAGTATCAGTATGGCAGATCACACATCATCTACTCTCATCCTCAACACTGAACACTGAGGTTGCTGGTGAACAAAGGGAGGAATTACCCAGTATTAGTGTGGTGTTCCTAATAAAGTCTTAACAAGTGCATGCTGGGTCTGACCTCCATTAGTTCAGTGAGCAGTGCATTCTTCATACAAATATTTAAAAAGTATTTCAGACTTTTGATTGAGAATGACTGAGCATAGAAGCTGCGCTAATGTTACATTCACACCAAACTGGATAGATATTAGACAGGGGACAATGGATTCCCATGTTTGGCACTTGGACTGAGGCACTGTCAAGGACTTATCAGAGCTTTCAGAAAAATAAAAGATAAAAATCTTTTGTAATTGCCACTCAGATGTTGACATGAATGCTATTTATAGATCAGAAAGTTAGTTAGCAATGACAATAACTCAAAAATGACATGAAGCAGCATTATTCACTGTGGAGAACTTCACAGAGCAAAAATAATACAGCATGACATCAGTGTGTCTTTATTTGTATATTTCAACTGGCGTATTTCCCATAAATGTGGCTAGTGTAACTCTACTGGCCCCGCTTATACTGTATTTTCCAACTCTTGTTACATTACTATGTTATCACCAGTTGAGCTGTAATAGCTATTCCAAGGGGCTGCTCTCTGTGTTTACTTTTGGTCACTCAGAGATAAGAGTTTGAAGTAATTTGTGTAAAAATCATGAACATTTTGAAAGCAGTGTTCTCTGCAATGGAGGTGGGGAGTAGAAAATTAGCATGACCACTAAGAGCCAAACCCAAAGGCAACATTTGGGGAAATATGTCAGGAGGAATTTTTATTTATTTATTTATTTATTTTCTTGGTAAGGCTATACTGAGGAGGGTGCTTTATATTAAATAGTTTGCTGTATGCACAGGATGTAAAGCATGAAGAAATGAATATTTGGTTTGGTAGTGTGGTTCACCTGGTTTGCCTGGTCCAGCTCTCAAACATTCCCATTACATGCTACTGTGACAAACTGTGAGTTACTCCAAAGACATTAGACTTGCTATAAAGCCTGAATTGTCATCCTGGCAGCTGCAGCCTTGTTGTTGAAAAAGGACATTAAGAAGGAAGATTCAATAACCCAAGCAATTCATTAACTTATTGTAGATTTTAAAGCTCCTGAATGGAAACTATGAAACCAGCAGAGTGTTGACAGTGGAGAATACACACCATTCCTCCCAGGAAATGAATACAGAACACACATTTTATGACTGTCCACCTCTCCTCTTGTAGGCTTACCCCCCCCACACACACACCCACCCCCTCCCTCAACACATAAAAATGCAGACATGGTCTATGCAGGAGGAAGCTTGTGTTCCCTGCATCTCTCCTCGCCCTTCCTGGTGACACTTCTAAATGCCAGCTGCGTACCCCTGCATTTGGAGCTGATCAACAGTGATGCCTTCAAGCTGTCAGTGGAATTATTTAAGTATTCCTGCAGTTAGCGTGAAGGGTAAACATTTTCTTTGACTGATAGCACAAACATTTTGGAGATCTTCCTGGACACACACACATCAGCAACAACCAGAGAGGAAACTCTGAATGTGTTCAGACCAAATAATAAAAGTTAATGACAATAAATTAGTACAAAATGTACAGAAAGTGAAACAGTCCATTTCAGTAAGCATTAACACCAAGAAATACAGTACACACACTGAGACAATTCTTAATGTATAAACAAATGTAATAGTAATAAAAATGTTGCTTTTCTTGGACAGGCTTTCCCATGCACATTTACCTCATGCCACAAGAATTCACCCACAACAGCCACAACTACTTAATCCCCTCTTGTGTTATGTCTTGTGTACAATGTGTGTTCCAGTGTGCAGCATGGCAGCAGCAGACACAGGCTCAGACCTTAAGAGAACCACTGACTCACCCATTTCCTGGGTCGCCCCCTGGGTCTTTTCACCCTAGCTGCCTCAGTTTTCTGTGAAAACACAGATTAGGAGCAATATAATCAGTCTTTATCCTATACAACTCCATAACATAAATAGGATAAAAAAGAAAAACATTTGAATGTGTTTTTCCCATGGATGTATTAATAGCTCTAGATACCCTGTTACAATACAGGGTATTGTCAGTTTTAGAACATTAGAACATGAATGGAACAAAAATAATGCACTGATACTGCATCTATTCTTTTTTAGAGCTAATGGATCAAATTCTGTTCAAATTGTGTTCCATTAACAGATAATTGTGGTTTATCACAACTTCGGTCTTATTTTCATAGTTTTGGCTATAATGTTGATTAGTCAGAATAACACTGTACTCACCAGATTAATTGCTGAGATCTAGGAACATGGTGAGATCAATACAAAAAAGTCCAACAGGTCGAGTAACATGAGCAGTCACATGATCAGACAGGCTGGAAGCAAACCAACTTTTTATCCCTTCTTGCACAGGAAAACTGTGTGCACAGAGCTACAAGACAGTGAGCTCTGCTGTTACTGTAGTATAACAAATATACTGTTCACTTTGTTTTCTCTTCCAATAACAGATACCTGCAATTGGAATGTTCCTGTGTGCTTGCCTCAAGGGGGGGCAAATTACCTTTCTTATTTAGATAATATAATTATTTGCCTTTGTGGGAACTGAGAGAGATTAGACCCTGCAGACTGCCCAGTACAGCCAGAAGGTGAAACCCTGCTGTCATCCACACTAACAAGACCAGACCAGTGTCATTGGATATATCCAGGCTACATGGCTTTTGGCTGGGAGTCTGAAATCATAGTCAAATTGCACTAGAGCTGCAATGAATTTTGCAGACGATGACCAGCAAAAGGACCGTATCAGTGATATGGTGGTGTTGGGGCTTGTGTGTAGCTTTGGTTCAGTAAAAAACACCAGCACCTTTGTCAGCGTGACAGTGAGTACGAGCCACCCAGCCTGGTCACATGGCAACAGGTGGCGTTTTTTCAATACCTTACCAGCAATATCATGTTTTTCATCAATACCTCATAAAACTATATTTCTGGCAAATTTCTTTAAAAGGAAAAACTGAAATACAACATGAACACTCAGGTTCCTCCCATTTCTCTTGATCAACTCTGAAATGTTTCTACACCTTGATTGGTAATGGACAAGATCTGGAAAGGCACAAACTTGTCTTTACAATGTTTCACAACTGACAATGCATATCAGAGCAAAAAAAAAAAAGCCATGAGGAAGAAGGAACTGCCTGCAGAGCTCAGAGACAGGATTGTGTAAACCTAGAGATCCTATGTAAATCCTATGTGGAGACAAGAGAACCTGCTAGAAGAACAACCATCACTGCAACACTCAAGAAAGACAAGAAAGCCACTTGGAATTTGCAAAAAAAAGCACCTGAGGGACTTTCACACAGAGAAACAAGATTCTCTGTTCTGAGGGAATTAAGAATAAACCGTTTGGCCTCAGTTCTAGGTGTCATGTCCGGAGAAAACCAGGCACTACTCATCACCTGCCCAGTAGCAGTGAAGCATTGTGCTGGCAGCATCAGACTGGTGGATTTTTCCCAGCAGTATGGACAGGGAGGCTGGTCAGGGTTGAGAACCTGTTCCAGAGTGAATGCAATTGAATGGCCCAGTCAGGGCCCTGACTTGAACCCCATCTCTGGAGAGACCTGTAAATGGCTGTCAACTGATGGTCCTCATCAAACCTGACAGAGTTTACGAGGATATTCAGGGAAGAATGGCAGAAAATTCCTACATTCATGTGTGTAAAGCTTGCCCTGTCATACCTAAGAGGACTCAAGGCTGCAATCGTTGCCAAAGGTGCTTCAATAAGGGTAAGGGTCAACAGTCTGAATACTTATATCAATGTGGTTTTTCTGAAATGCTGGTTTCACTTTGTCACCATGGGGCATGGAGAGTTGAAAGATGAAGGCAAATTTATATTTAAATGATTTCAGCATAAGGCTGCAACATACCAAAAACATAAAAAACCATTTGACCAGTACCTTGTCTTTGGTGAGCTTTCACTAATACTAATTCTTTAAATGGAAAAACTGTTATCATTGTCATGACATAACAGGGATTGTGTCAAGGTGGAGCAGGGGCTATTTATGAACCTCCAATTTAAGAGAGGCTTAAGTATATTAAGGTACAACAAAATGATGTCTTATCATGCAATGTTCAGGTCTTTATCATAACGCATCATGCTGCTGGCTAGCCTATTTGTGTACTGTAATCCCAGTTCTCTGTTTGGGATACTGCATTTTTAATGTGGAGATTTAATGGTCTGAAACCCAACACCCTGTTCAATTAATCATCAGTATGTTTCATATGTCTGAGCAGGGAGATGCAGCATGTCTGCAGCAGCCATGAATACCCAGAGGGAACCTGCCATAAATTCCCTCTTTTTTTTGGAGGAAACTACAACAAGAGCCAAAGTGAAACTAAACTACACCACTGACTTCTTCTCATTTTCCTGTATTCAACCCTAAGACTGACATTAAAGAAAAAAAAAACAAACATATTTTTTCAGATATATTTTACAGTGATAGAAATAATAGTCCAGTCCAGGTGGACAGTACAATTAGTTCTTTCAGGCTGCCACAATATCTGTCAGAGATTGCAGAAGTGACTGATATGGGAAGAGGAAATGAACTTACAAGGGTATACGTTACAGGCGTGGGCTGACCCCGGAATTCTTTCATCTGAAAAGACTGATATCTATGTTTATTATAACAATGTCACGGTTTGAAATTTGGCTGGATTATGGTGAGAGCAGAGTGGTTCACTTTTCAAAGAAATGCTGAGAATGTTTACAGTAGTTTATGGTGGCAAGGGAGCACTAAGGCTGCTGTCATCATAAGCCTATCACAGCGTCATCTAACTAATGAATGAAGACACAGACATGGAACACAACCCAAAAGTAAGGAGGGATATTGCTGTAAAATGTCAAAACTTTTCTCTGGATCAGTTTTCCTTTGCCACTGTAACCTTTTTTTCATTCACCACTATCTCTCATGCACACAGTCTCCTTCGCTCTGTGGAAATGTGCACTCAAGAGTGTGAGAGTGCTGGTGAACTATGGCTGCATGATTCTATCAACAAAGATGCACAAATACTGGAATATGCCTCTTTTGACTGCACATGGGCAAACATTCTAGACAATTGGAGACATTTTTGTGGTTATTTCTTTCATACTTTTACTGACCATGAACTCATTTTTTTTATCCATAACACCTTGCTCTACAAAGACATGTCTTTGGAACTACAATTTCAATCTGATCTATCTGATCAGTCAGTGACCTGACTTTAATGGTCTGTAGGTCAGGCTTTTTTTCCCATTTAAAAAAGTTGTTACAAAAGCAGCAATACAGGGAAAAAAATTGTGTCACTAGAGTCTCTTCATCTGAGAGATACGGTGCACGCTCGTTTTATGCACATGCACTCCGATTAAGTTAACACCGACTCAACTTACCGACATCTTAACCACCGTCGTAGTACCGTTTAACGCAGATCGAGGCAGTCAGAGTTTGTCAACCCCGACTTTTCTTAAATTAAAATCAGAGGAGGTTAAACTCACTTCGTAGTATAGGCCTCTGGCTGACTAGACCCGTTTTATTTGAATAATATCACCACTGTTAAAATTCCGCTGACTCGGTTACAAACCATTATATTTCCTGTAAGTTTCTTCAAAGTAAAAGCATCGGCCTTGTTCGTCAGTGGAACACTTTTAATGTGAAGGGGCGCCTGCAGGAAATGTTGTCTTTATTAGCAACAACTTAACCTCGCTACTTCTGAAAGTAAACAAACGGTAAAAGAAAAACGATACGCTGCACACCAAATAGTTTCATATGGAAGCATTTACTGAAGGCTGTTAGTTATTTATAGTTCTGATTCTGTTCCAGTGAAGCCAGTTTTTCATGATTGACATGACATGGTTGTATTAGCACTACGTGGTTCGCTAATACTTCGCGTTACCTAGCTTGTCACTGTGATGTTGAACAATATTGTTAGCATGTGATGTGGTTGGGTTTAAAGTCCCAAACCACTGGAGCTCGTCAGAAATTCTTCAGCCTGATTCAGGTGTCCAAGAATTATCAGGGTCGGCGGTGTCCAAGGCAGCAGAAGGTTTATTTGTCGACAAAAGAAACCGGGGAACAGGGTTCACAGATACGCCCATGACACACCAGAAGAAACCCCAAAATAGTACTGGCTTTGTCCTTTTATACAGTTTTGGCTGTGGCTTTCCCACGCCTCTGGAGTCATTTACTGGTCTAACAATTTACACCATTAAACGGTGGTTCATTTAGATATGTCTATCTTGGGGCTCCCCAAAAAAAAAATAATTTCTCTCACGTGTTATCTTCAAAGTCACTGTCTTTTGAGAGCTTACCTGGGCTCTAAAAATAGACTCTTCTCTTCAAGGCCACTGTTTTCTGGAAGAAGCCTGTGCTTTTCTTCTGGCTGCACTCCAGCTTGGGGTGCGTGTTCAGGCAGACCCTATCTTCATTTATTTTTCTCTCTCTGCTTTACTCCATTATGTTCTGGCCTGTTCTGATTGTGTTACTTTTTATTTAAAACTAAGTTACCTTTTATTTTACATTATTTCTTAACTCTTCCTTGTTTAATTTTTTTAAAATTATATGTCTTTTTCACACAAAGCAAGCATGCAGTGAACACTAACATCACACATGAGCGTTAGCCTACATACACCGTCTTTTTGAACAGTGAATACTGATAATACCATTTCCATGTTACTTCTTTAAAACCGACATTGCAATTACTCTTTTAAAGGCATCACTCTTTGCATACCGTTGACAAACTGTTACTCTACATTTCCCCCCTTTGTGACCTAAAAGTCACACATTACTGGAGTTCGTGGTTTCTACCATGTTACTATAAACAGGGATCGGTGTACCCAAACAATGTTTCTCAATTACACACGTCGCCGCATGTTCTGGAGGGTCTGTGCTACAATAGGTCCAAGGGTACTGAGATAAACAAACACATCTAGTTACTCTAAAACCAAACTTCAACACAGGATTAATTATAAGTGAACTTAAACTTGAATACATAGAAGGTGATTATCATAAATGGTGAACAAATGATGGTAGCGTTATATAATAGTTTACAAACACTCGTGAACTAATATACCTTTGTGATCAATGCTCAGTGTAACAGTGTCCAGTGTCCATCTTGTCTAGTATAAGTTCAGCGTGCAGTGTCCAGTGGTCAAAGTGTTCAAAGGTGGTGAGATGTTAGTGCGTAGGGGTATATTCTTTTTATGGGCTTGGATCAGGGCTTGTAGGGATAAGGTTGAGATCAACCGAGAGGGGTGACAGCCTTATTTGTGACATGGGGGTCCTCAACTCAGCTAGTTGAGTGAGGAGTCGAATCTTCTCCCGTACAAGATCATTCCTCTCTTGCAAGATCTGGTCGCGATCCTGGCGGAGAAGCTCAGCCTCCTCCTGGAGGCTCTCCTTAGTCTGCACTAGGCGGTGTTTCTCAGCCAGCCACTGAGGCAGATCTTGGTTGTACTGGCGAGCAATAGCACGGGTTTCACGTGCCTTGTAACGCTGTAACACCCGCCTGCGGTGAGCACGCAGGAGCACCACCTCCTCTGGGGTTTTAGTAGCTAGCAGGGCTCTGAAGCATTGTGCAGACATGAATGCCACAGCATCTGGATTCTCAACTAATTGAGCTGGGACATTGGGTTGAGCTGGTGTAGTCTCCCCCCGCACGGGAGCTATACGTTGCATCCCACATTCATCTCCTGAAGGCCGCGGCTGCTGCAGTTGGGCTGGTGTGCTGGTTGGTGCAGACTGCTGAGGCTGCGTCTCCTCCTTCATCCAGTTGGTCGCCGGTGGAGGCTGTTGGTATCTGCTTGGTCCTGGTGGTGGCATAGGCACAAAAGGTGGTGGCGGTGATGGGTATCTTGGGGCATATCCAGTTCCCCCGGAGCCAGGGATTGAAGGAGCCCGGTTGAGCTGGCAGTTGATGTGCACCTATAGCCCAGCTGGGTCCTGCTGCCGGCTGGACTGGCAGCCTGGGAGGACGAGGCTCTGCACGATACATGGGCCTCTGTGGCACATGCATGTTGTTCTGCCCTTCAATCCTTGGATGTTCAGCCATGCCTATCTAGGTAGAGATTATATATAATAGTGGGATTATTACAGCAACATGACCTATGCTAGTGTCTTTTTATCTGTGTCTGAATGAAAGTACTACCGTTTTACCAACCCTGAACCCTACGTCATTGACACACACATACTGCTGTTCATAACATGCTGACTTATATTTTACCCACTCTCGGCCAAACTTCTGTAAGGCTACGTGTATACTAAATATCAAATCTGATGCATAATATAGCGAGATTACATTTATTGTATGTTTTGTACATAAGGGCAAACGTGAAAACGTGCCTGGAGTCACTAAGTCTTACCAATACTTCAAGGTGACTCTGGAGATATGTAAAGTAATATTGGACCCTATGTTATAGCTCTGTGTTGACCATGCTGTATTCTCTATGGATTGTATTCTGACTTCCAGGGGCAATGGAGGCAGCGGAAAACTTTTGGAGTGCACTGAATGAAATACGTATTGCACATGTGTTTTTGATTCAGCAATTGGGATTGGACCAAACGGAAAACCATTCAGTATCGTCTGTAGGCCTTCGTGATATTCTTTTAGCACTCGTGGTTTATATTTTCCTCGTCATGAGTATCTATTTTCTGCATGATTTCTGCCAGCTGCGCTGAGCAAGGCTGTGGGAGTTTAATAGCCTGTACTACAGTATAGGTGTTATCTGGCAGTAATTGTATGATTGCATAACCTGCATGGTTACCTGAAGCATCTCTAAAACAGGAACCATCTACAAAGAAGGTAAGTTGTGCTGTTATAGGTTGATTATGCAAATCTTCTCGGGGCTTTAAGAACACATCCGTGGCCTGAACACAGTCATGTGGTGATCCTTCTACAGAAGCCTGTTTCAGTGTTGTCCAATTTGGTACTGTAATATGCAAGTGGTTGCTTACCAGTGGGAGTGTCTTGCATCAGGACAGCGCATGCATAACCTGCTTTTTCTGCAACATATAAGTGAAACATTTTAGTGTAGTTGGGGTTACCCAGCGCTGGTGCTGTTTGCATATCTGTTTTTAAGGCTTGGAAAGCCCCCTCAGCTTCAGCTGTCCATTGTAGCTCAGCAGAGCCATTTATTTGGCCTGCTGCACGAATGAGACCACGCAGTGGGGCTGTCTTAAGTGCATAATCACAGATCCAAGGCCGACTGAACCCCGCCGTCCCCAGAAATGACAACATTTGTCCCACAGTTTGTGGTTTGGGAGCCTTTGTTATGGCTTCAATTTGTGAGGGAGCTATGGCACGTTTATTTCCACAAAGTTGTCTGCCTAAATATTCAACCTCAGATTGGCTGAACTGTAGTTTATCTTTACTTACTTTATGTCCCCCCTTAGCTAAAGCCGTCAGGACTGAGACTGAATCTTTTTCACACTGTGTTTTAGTGGGACTGCATATTAGCAGATCATCAACGTACTGTATGACTGTACTTGTTACATCTAAGTGCTGCAGGTCATTAGCTAATACTCTGTTAAAAATTGATGGACTTTCTACATAGCCTTGAGGAAGGCGTGTGTATGTGTATTGCTGTCCCTGATACGTGAAAGCAAACAAATACTGAGAATTTGGGTGCAGAGGCACACTGAAAAATGCTGAACATAAATCAATCACTGTGTACCAGCATGCATCAGGTGGTATGTTGGAAAGTAATGTGTGTGGATCTGGAACAACAGGTGTCTCGGCGTCTACAACAGCATTAATAGCACGTAGGTCATGTACTAAGCGATAGTCTTTGGAGTTTGGCTTTTTGATTGGGTAGATTGGCGTGTTACAGGGGCTTTTAGTTGGTATTAATACTCCTGCTGCTACTAGGCCTTCAATGGTGGGTTTTATACCTGTAATTTGGTGGGGTTTGAGTGGATACTGTTTTTTGTAAGGTAACACAATGATAGGTTTTAACTTAATACAGAGCGGCTGCGCTGATTCAACTAGCCCTACATCTGTTTTATGTGTTGACCAAACCTCTAGTGGTATCTGACGTAACAACAGACTGTGTTCTTCTGAAAGTGGTAGCTGCGTGGGAGGTCTTTGACTTAACAACACTTGCGTTGCTGTTCCCTCATCATAAGTCCACAATGATATTTTAAGATATTGTTTGTTGGAGGAGGTGTGAATACGTTTGTCTGCAGTGGGCTGCCATACTGGCACCATTAGGCCTGTTCCATCATAGGGCCAAGTTCATGTGACTCATGTCCATCTTTGATCATTAGAGTAACATGAGGGGTAGAGTTGGGCACTTGGAACCACTGACATAGTTGTGACGAGAGAATAACTGCTGCTGCTGCTCCTTGCAGCCCCACATATATATCTTGGCATATTACTGAGAGGGTTTTTCCAGCAAGTAGCTGCTTCCAACATGCTTCATAGTCACTGTTTTGTTGGGTTTCATCATACATAAGAGTGCAATGTAGCGGTAACTGTGGCTCTTGGGCAGCTTTTAGTTCTTGCTTTATCCATTCTCTCCATGTGTCCATTGTCGAGCCAATTCTGACTTGGCTGGCCATTGTATCCAGTATACAGCAGGCTGGACCTGGATGACTGTGTTTTTGGGCTCCTCAATTTCACGCACCATCATTATTCTATGGATGGGCTCAGGCAAAAAGTCCAATGCCAGGCCTCTGTGAGTGCATGTAATGGTGGCCTTTAGTGGACATAGGATGTCTCGTCCCAGAAGATTAATAGGTGTACTTTCTGAGTACAGCAAGGGTGCCACTATCGATTTATCAGCTATCAACATACGCACCGGTTGTGTTAGGGGAATGACTTGTGATGTCCCAGAGAAGCCAACAGTCTTGATTGATAAGCCTGAGAGGGGAAGTGAGGAGCCAGCGCTTCCAATACAGGAGTAAGTGGCCCCTGTATCTACCATAAATGTGTGCTCTTGATTTTGTATTATGACAGGAACAGTTGGTTCATCCTGTGGCTGCATTGATACAACCGGTGTCATGTACTTCCCCTGTGGCTCCTCTGGGCACCCCTATTGCCACTCCCTCGCTGGTCCCATCCAAGGGTTGGTGGGACAGTCACTACGACGGTGGCCTTTCTGGTTGCACCCCCAGCATAACAGTTCTTCATCTTGGTTTGCACTCAGTGGTGTGTTTGACTGTGTACGCCTTATCTGCTGTGGAGGGAGACCTCTCCCCCTTCCTCGATACATGCCACCTCTTTGTCCTGGTTGTCCTCTGGAAGACAGGCCTCTGTTGGGTTGGGGCTGATTCACATGGACATGAATGGGTGGCAGAAGCACTGGTAGCATTGGGTGTGCAGGTCCTGGAGGTGTCTGTGTCTGGAATGGCGGTGCTGGTTGTTGTTGAACAACTGTAGCTGGTGGCGGTGCTTGTGTCTGTTCTGCTAGCACCACTGGGGCTTGTATTTTGCTTTTTTCTTTCTTTTGTTTGGCATTTAGGTCATTCAGTTGTAGTTGTGTGAGTTTACTGGCCAGATGTTTGTTCACCTCTTCCTCTCTTCGTTTCTCTTTTCTAACATTTTCAACATGATGTATGAGATGTTCAGAAAACAAAGGCCACTCCATCTTCAACAGTCCAACCACGTTGTCCAGGCGTTTTTGCACTTCCTGTGGCATTGCTTTCTTCACCATTACTTTAAAGAGGCTTTGGGTGGTGTTATTAGCGTTCCATGCACTTCCTGTTTCCTCCCTCCATTTTGTTTGAAAGGATCTTAGGAACTTGGCTGGGCACTCGTCATCTTTAAGTTTTTCTCCTTCCAGCTTAGAGGGGTCCATTTTCTCTGGATATTGCTTTCTCAGTTCTGTCCACACTTCATTGCGGTGTCCATTGAATCCCACACTATCAGCTCTATTTCCTGTCACCACTAGGAGCAGATTAGCCCCATGGAAAATCTCTTCAGTGGTGTGCTTGCCTGCTGTATACATGAGCAGTGCTTTAATGTCTCCTAGAGCCAAGGTTACACCAGCTGTGTTTTCCTCTAGTGCTGTTATCCATTTGTTTGCTCCTTCATTTAGATCTGGCAGTCGTCCAGCTAGTCCAACCATATCACAAAATGACCATGGTACATAATGAGCAGGATTCAGGCCTTTGATCACTAATGGACACATAGTTGTCATATCATTGTGTGAGTCATCTTGAGGTTCAGTCTGTCCCAGCACTTTGCCACTTCTCAGTCTCATGTTATTTTGATAATCGTTGAGGTTTTGTGTCTGACCTCTGGGATGCTCTGTCAGTTCTGTGAGAGACTGTTGTATGTTGTCCAGCTGGTGGCAAAAATCCTCTAATTTGTCTTCACCTTTTGTTATCGTGGTTCCTGTTAGCTCCATGCTTATCTGTTGTGAGCGTGTCATATCTGCCAATGTACGTTGTGCAGTATCTTTTGCCTTTAATTGGGTCAGGTGTTGTTGAAGCTCATCTTTTTCTTTTTGTAGTGCGTGCAATGTGTCCAAGTCTTTCATTAATCCTGCTATGAGTTTCTCCCAGTCACCTCCACTCGCTGCTCGGGTCCTCGGCAGGGTTAGTTCTTCCCTCTTCTCCTCCAGAGGGAGGTCATCTGTCTCCTTAGGTGTGCTGTGCCATAGGCTGCTGATTGAGTGTCTCTTACATCGCTCTCTGTCTCTCCCTGGATCACTCTTCAGTGTTTGCCACCTGTCCTGCAACAGCTGATACTGCTTTCTGTTTGATGATGCTGGTGTTTTCTTCAGTTGTTGATACATCTCTTTATCCTCCTCTATAGAAGTCCTCCTTCGTACAGCTTTGCGATAGTCTTTTTTGTCTCTATATTCTTCTTCAGATTCTTCGCTTGAACACATACTCTCCGTACGTTGTGTTCCTCTTTCAGTATGTGTGCTCTTTGCATCATTCTGCTCTGTGCACGTGCTGTTTACTTTATCATTGTGTGTCATCTCTTTTTCTTTGGCTGGAGTGTTCCAGTTTATTGTGAATCTTCCCATCAATTCACCTTTCACACTCTTTGCTTCCCTTACAGGATACAGTCCAGCTGGCTCGGATGTTACATGGGGTGAATACGGGGGAGGCTATGTTGTCTGTAATGGAGCAGTGGGCTCGACCTGTGGCTTCTCTTCATTCTTCTTATCATTTTTGGCTAATGTTGGCATTTGTTTCACTTCTAGTAGGTGTTTTCTTGCCGTTTCTCTGAACCACCTGAGCACTTCTCTTTCTCTGGCCCGTTTCCCTTATCTCAGGTCACTTGTGTCTTTTGCTTTGTAATGTTTAATGTTGGCCTCCACTTCACTGCAGCATGCAGCTTTAAAGGTTCCTTCCAGCGGCCACTGTAGGTTGCCTGATGTGCGTCTGTGCCACTTTTTCATGCAGAGTCTGATTTGCTTGGCATGGTCTGGCTGTTGTCTTATCACTAATTCCACTGGAGTTAGCAGTCCTTCTTTTTTACTCATTCTGACCCCCATGAATCTTTGTTTTGCACTCTCTTCCTGTCTGGAGATTTCTGGCTCTCCCTCTTCTCTAGTTTGTATTAACACTAGTATTTTACCTGCAGTCACTGCTTGTTTTAATACTGGTATTTTTGTGGGATTGTATTTTAAATCTTCAGTCCCGTCCTCGGCTGGGGTTCGAGTGATATATCCAAATTTCCCTGTGTGCCACTCCACTCTTCTGGGGATAATGGTGATACTCAGCCGTGGATCTACTGCCCCTCTATTTATTCCTGCTATAGTTAAACCTTCAGGGATTCCTAAAAAAGGACGCAAAGGGAGTGTAGCAACTCCTGCTGGATGATTACAAAGGTGCTCTAGTATTAAAGCTAAGGTTTTGGGAACCCACAACTTACGTATCACGCTCTCCCATGGTATTAAAGGAAACTCTTCTTTTGTTTGAGCTAAGTTTACAATTTCAGTGATTTGCCACAACTTCTGACTGATCTCTTGTTCTGTTTGCCAATGTTCTATGCCTTCATCATCATAATACGTTCGTTCCAGCCAAAAATGTGTTCTGATGCCCCGAGTCTCTTTATCCCCTCGATTGTCAATGTGATCAGGGTTTAAGATTTTGTCTTCATCACTATTCTCCTCTCTCTGTTCTTCCATCCACTCTTTATACGCTCTTTTTATCTATCTATTAGTTAATCTATTAATTACTTTATTTTATCTCTTTTAATTATTTATTAATTTTTTTATTTTACCTTAGTTATTTATTAATTTATCTTATCTACTTATTTATTAAATACTTTATCTAATTATTTATTACTTAATTCGTTTATTTTATCTATTTTAATTATTTATTAATTTTTTTATTTTACCTTAGTTATTTATTAATTTATCTTATCTACTTATTTATTAAATACTTTATTTTATCTAATTATTTATTAATTTATTTTATCTTATTTACTTGTTTATTACTAATTACCAGTTAAATCTTCTATTACTATAATTCCACTAAGAAACAAAAGAAATCCTAGAAGAGTTAATATTCCTAGGAATATGTATCCTTTTGTTGTTTGCTTCGTTATTTGTTGTAAATTCTCTATTTTAAAACTTTTACTCACTTATCTGCCCTTCTCACTGGGCAGACAATTCTCCCAATTATATTGAATTACTGCTCTCCACAGTGTGTGTTATGTGTGTGTGTGTGTAATTTATGTCTCCTCCACCTGTCTGCTCTGTTCCTGTGTGTGTGTGTGTGTGTGTGTGTGTCTCTGGTCTGCTCCTTCTCCTCTGTGTGTGTGAGTGCAGGTGTGCGTGGGTGGGTTTCAAGGTCCCACTGCTCTTACTCTCCCCCTCCTTTCTCCTGTCTCCTATACTCTGTGCTGCTCTGCTCGTCTCTTTTTTCTATTCTCTCCCTCCTATAGTTGCTCTTCTGTTTTTTTGTTCTTTTTCTGGCCAGGTTTTCTTACGCATGCAGTTTCTCTACTCCTATCGCTTCCCTAGCGATATTGTGCACTTTTCTCGCTTTCCCTAAGCGATTCTACCACTCTCCTGGTGGCTGCTGCCTTTCCCTAGGCAGGGCGCACTATAGTTGGTCATTTACCCGTGCAGACCTCTTTTCTTTTTAAAAAAAAGAGCAGTATCCATAAATGCCAATCATATAAGTACTTATCTGGTCATCTACCCGTGCAGATCTCCTTTCTCGGAGCGGTATCCACAAATGCCAATCTCTTTAACACTACACATACATAAAAGACAATTGTGCCTTGTTTGACTTGATATAGTAGTATTACACAGTATTCCCTGTCCCATACAATTCTCACTCTCATCAGGTTAAATCTTCAAATTCACTTCCTCGACATTGAAGACTTTATTTGGGATTTTTGCTCTGTTCTTATTAGCTCACCTTTAAATTCACTTCCTCTACATTAAAGGTTTTATCAGGGATTTCTGTTTGATTCTTATCAAATTTACC
>BRZM01001856.1:0-31879 GCA_033238685.1 Lates japonicus
AAAAAAAAGCGAACATTAAGGATCATATACAAAATTACTGTGGTATAAAGTTAGTCTGAGGATCAGTGTGCTAATTTCAGACGTTATTAAGACATATTGCTTGATTTTTCTCAGAAGGCAATTAACTGGAGTGCGCCTTTGTGGAGGTATTGTATGTTTGTTTGTGTTAATCCCAACATTTATGGACGTGTTGGTTGTGTCAAAAGAATATCTCTGTCAACATTTCCTAATACAAAACTTAAATTAACAGGCACTATGGAAAAACGTGTTTGAATACTGACATTTTCTGGTACAACTATTTGGCTCTAATTGCATTGTTGAGTTTTAAAACTCTGCAAATATAATTAGCAGCCCCAGTAAATGAAAACGGTATTAGCACACGGCACAGTCAGAAAATTACCATAAGAAAGAATCTGAAAGTTTTCCAAATGAAAGCTTGAGGGTAGAAGCCTTCTCCCCTGAAACGGCAAGGTGACATTTTATTTCCAACTGTTAATTGATGTTCTGCTGATTAAAGCACATTTTATGCCGAGGACCAGGGGGGCTCTATTTCTGTAAGCTATCAGGTTTGCAGGCATGGATTGCAGCAGAGTTACAAGGCCCAGGCCGAAAACCCCGGGTCTTCTTTTGTGTTGCATCAGAAGATCTAGTTTCTTCTGGTGGTGGCTGCAGATAAAAGTGCAGACTTCAAGAACAGAAAAGTATACCGGTAATTAGCTTTAAGTACAGGATTGTGTGAAAGTCTGAACACTGATACTGATACTAAAACTGCCACTCTGACTCTGACTCTGACAGTTTTACTGCTTTGCTAAAGACTCATATTTGTATTATGGTACTCTGTTGTACAAACTAGTAGCAGAGTGTATTTGCGGTATATTATATAGTCTACACGCTATTGTATTGTAAAATTAATGATATTAGTTCACTTATAAACAACCTGTGTGATTAATCACCGCACAGTATTTGTTACAGCAAAGCAGACTAATAATTCAAATCTGCAGCATAACTTATTTATGGAAGTGTACAATTGATAAAATGCCAGGAAGGAGTAATCTTTTAAAGCACCTCTTACAAAAACCTCTTTGTCAGAATAATCAACACAGTCTGCATAATTTACATTACTTACTTAGATGCATGTACAGCCTGAGCTTAAAGTAAAGAAGTTTGTTTTCTCATGTTTGTGCCTATTAGCCACAAATTAATTAATCTACCATCCGAAACCCAATTAAGCCACAAGCTATATTAATACATTGCCCGTTTCCCAGAATGCAGAGGAAGTACCGCGGAAGCACTATTATTTTCACAAACATAATCACATTTTTTGTTGCGACAGTCAGTAGCACAAAAAATAAAAAATAAATAAAATAAAGAAATGCCGGAGTTCATGCTGTAATGTATTCAGAAGCAATGTGAGCTGTTTGGGTAAAGGAGTCAAACCTGAGCAGGGAGACGGTTTTAAGTTCATGCAGGCATGATTTATTCTCTGCCACTAGGGGGAGAGGTGCTCCTCACAGGTCTCACTATGGAGAGCAATAATATGCAGCTATAAAGTACTGATGAGGCGGCTCAGTGAATACTTATGAAGAGTCCTGAGTTAGATTCACTCTCACAACCTTGGTCATCTTATTGAAAATGCTCTCACTCCAATTTATAGCCCATGTATAACGACAAATCCCCGAGCACCAATCATATAATTACCAGCGTCTCAAACTTGAGGGTTCATTCAGCTCGGGTTCCTTCAGCCTTTTCAGATCCCTCTATCCATCAATGATGTGAAAAACGTCAGCTCCTCCATTTAATATTGTTTGTTTTGTTGTTTGTCAACACAACAGAGGAGATGTGCTTTTCTAAAGCTCAGTGTTAAAGAGGCACCCCAAAGAAGAATACACACAGTGTTGCCATGGAGCCCATTGATGTGCAAATGTTTTCATTTAAATATTTTTAAGAGGATCAGCTCAGATTACGCCAAAGTTTGACAGAGATAATTCGATGGCTTGTGTAGCAGCTTTGTTTGTGGAGACCATCATTCAAGGCACGTCAGACCACCTTCACAAGCCTTCATAGGCTTTTTAATGAAGTTTACTTTGAGAAATAGGCCAAAGCTAGTATCTTTTCTTGCTTGGCTATGTTAGGGAAGTCTTCTCAGGACTTACTGAGGATAGGCTTTATTAAAAGTTAATATTTTTAGATATGCAGGACTGAGACACTTGAGGAAAATTAACAACAACATTCATTTCTATCGCAATCTTTCTCCTAAAGAAAAACTTTTAGTTAACATGCTCACTCATTCCACTTAACAACGCTGAGAAAGAAAATGCCAACAAGCCGGTATAGTAGCATCCAGCGGATATATTTGCTCTTTTTCTTGCATTATAGATAAATGCACCATGGAGACCCCCCAGTATTTGGGACAAGGGAGAAGAGCTTAAATATTTATGCCTAAGCCTCTGGAGGCCCACTATTAGTAGTAAAATGTTTTACTTTCTGGGGCTGTCACTCTGCTCCAGCTCCCATTAACAACAGGGCTGACAGGGACCTCTGGGTCAAACACTTTGAGGCAACAAAAGACCCTGATGAAATCACTCAGTGAGACCCAAATTACTTCTGTGTCATTGCTGAACAATATTTTCTCCCCAAAGCATTCCTCCCTCTGTTAATGCCATGACCCCGTCCACTGCATATGGAAAGGATTGTTTGTCTATAACACTGGGGGATGGAGATGAGGAGAAGTTCATGGACAATGTTCCTGGCTATGTTAGACCCCCCCACAAGCAGTGAGGCTCCCCTCCCTCTGTTTTGTTGCGCTTTGTGAAAAAAGTTGATAAAAACAGGTTGTAAATGGAGATGGGCAGTTGGAAATGAACATGTTGGGGTGGAGCAGTGAAGCGGGAAATCCAAATATACAAGACCTCAAAGAAAACTGGAAAAAGCAGGGAGAGAGAGAGAGAGAGAGAGAGAGAGAAGCCCTGGGGATGCTGTCTGTGACACACTGAAATTCAGATTACACAAGCAAGTGAGAAAATTGTCCAATAATTTTTCGTTAAATGTTTAGATTTCTGGATGTGCGTTTGAGAAAATGGATATGATATTCTTACTTAATTTAATAACTTCATGCGAAATGACTCAAATCTCTCTTGTTGGCCCTCACAACAACAGTAATATCTAAATATCAGATTTACCAGACATTTTATAAAATGTGCATAATATGTATTTGTGCATCGCATATGCTCAGAAAGATGAAAGCACACAGTAGAAGTTCTATATTTGATTAGTCTCTGTTTGTTATGAACTTAACTATTAATAAGATTTTATAAAGTATACTTTAGACTGTCAGGAAATCCTTCGAGGTGTATCAACATACAAATTGTTATCGTGCTAAAAGAAGATTGACAGTTGAAGCTTGCTTTCAGAAAAAGCCACAGTGTAACGTTAAGAGTGGCACAATTGGATGAGCCGCAAACAGTATCAGAAAGGCCTGGAAAGGAATGAGCAGGCAGGGAAGCTTCAAATCCCCTCTCAACCCTAAGTGGGTGGTCTTTTCACTGTGGGTAACTGTGCAGTCGCCAGGCATTCGCACGGAGGTTTTGAGGAGGACTGGCTCTCCAGACGCAACATTCACCGTCCCAGGCCCATACATCCACAGAATTAGATTCATGCTACACTGACTTTATTTAAGCTAAGAGTCCCTGGCAGTGGCGGCATTAAATGACAGCCAGTTCTCGGGGGCCTTTTCCCTCTGGATTAAAGGATGATTCAGGAGAGGAAGGCAGAATGGCTTAAGAAAGAATTCACTCAGGGAGAAAGAAGTCCATAGTTTATCTGAAAAAAGTAACTGAGACCTGCAGAGGTTGCCAAAGTGTATTGAACAGTGTGGACATGTGTGAAGATTGACAGAGAAATATGCTGTAGCCACACCTCTCCCCCTCCCAACCACCACACACCCCTATCCTTTCCAGCTTTAATTGTATTGAAGTTCACACATACATTAAAATATTCCAAAACAAAATACCTCTGGATCTTAAGGTGTAACAGTGCTAAAAATTCCAGTTTTACCCCATTTGTCAAATCTTTTGGAAATAGAAAATATGACTTCCTGATTATTTGATCCAGTTTTATGAAATTAAACCTACTCCTCTGGTTTATCTTTTACAAAAGCTGCAGTGTAGTTACTAGTTCTTAAAAAACATGGGAGCAGTAATCAAATAAAAATGCAACTTTAGCATCCATTCATTATATTAATTATTTTCCTAGTTCCTCTTTAGCTTAGCAACTATTTAAAAGAAAGAAATGGACAAATCAAAAGGTCAAAATAGACAAATCATTATTTTTTTCCATTACTATCAATAATTGTCAAAACATTTAGTGCTCTTGATTTTACAATAATGATTTTTTAAAAACCAATTGTATTTAGATCGCTTCAGCACTACTTTTTTCTCCACCAGCCAATATTTGAGTACCACCCAGACCTGGGAATGAAAAGCAGCCAGCCTCCAAGAGAACTGTTTAAGTTGGCCCCACAAGTCATACATTTCAATGATTTCAAAGAGACCTCCAATTAAAAGCTACAAACATGTCTTTGGAATGCGAACTAACACAATTAAAAGTGCTTCATGAGTGTATTAGAGGAATAAGTTGTGAATTAGCACTTTGAATACACAATGCTGTTTTCATTCCTGAACCCTTTCACTCATTGAAGAAGCAGAGGGAAAGAGGTCTTTTTGAAGTCAGTCGGTTCTCTTTCTCTTTTTTTTCTCTCCCTGAGCAAAAGAAGATTGAGTCAGCCTAATCTGCTCCTTGTACATTTGAATGTCTTCTGCAAAGAGCTCATCCTGGCTGCTTGATAAAGGCCCAGGTGCAGAGACAGTGGCCGTGCCTAACTTCGGCTCTGTGGGGGCTGTAAATCACTGGAGGATGGGGGGGGGGGGGGCCCGCCCTTTGAAGATACAAGCTTGCTTTCCCCGCTGATTTGTGGCCAGAAGGGCAAGCCCTTTTCCAGGCCCTGCACAACGCTCTCGCTCAAACCAGAGAGGGCATCAGAAGGAGGCAGACTCATAACTCCGTCGATATGCTTGAGGACCCTCAATCAAGCTGCGCAACACACACTCAGGAAGAAGCGCACGGCTCCTGGATGTCAGAGGTCAAGTGGAAAGAGACTCTGGTGACACCATGGGGATTTAGACATGGTCGGAAAATCATATGCAAACAAAAATGTTTGCTTTCCCCTTATAAGAAACATCAGTAATGACTGTGAAGTTGGAGAGACAGGTGTTGAAAACTGCTGACAACAACGGAGGAGTTTTTTGGACATGTCAGCCACTAGTCATAACTCTTTTTTTTTTTTTTTTTTTTTAAAGAATGAAGCACAAACCAATGCTGTGAATCTAGCACGAACTTTACACTTTATAATACTCACCTGAGACACTTAACATGTGAATCGTAAATAAAACTTGTAATTCGTTTATCGCTCCAGGGCCCAGGCACAGTGTCAATCACTCTGCAGTCAGGCATTTTCCACAAGATGTTCATCATCTAACTGATATAAATAAGCACTGAAAGACAAGCTGCCATGTTGGAAGAAGGTATATATATGACTTACATGTTCCCAAATAAAGTTTTATTCATATATTGGCAAAATCTACAATTTAAACCATTTAAAATACCACTTCATATGGAAAAGACATTTGTCCTTATGTTCCTGATTCACTTGTTGCCCTTTGGGCTTTACAACAAGGCCAAAGCCAGTAATCCATGACACACACATACACACACACACACACACACACTGGCCCCTACTTTTCATTTGTCCACTACAGTGCCATCTAATGATGCCAAAGAAAAGAAATTAGCCGACCATTGCACGCTCCCTTTGACAGAGTCATTAAGGTGGCCAGTGCGGGGCTGAAGTGGGGAGCCCTGTGAAGCTCACTGTGACACACAGGCTTGCATTCCTCTGTTTGTTATTTAGATCCTTATTTACACTTGTTGTCAGAGACAGGCTGGAAGCACAGCAGTGGCTTCCTCCATGGGCTGGGTAACAATGAGCTGTAGGGAGCAGCCTAGCGAGGCATTTAGCCCAGCCCTGCCCCGTCTCCAGAAGAAGGTTTTGGGGGGGAGGGGGGTTACTACCCTGTGAATCAAGAGACTTTCACCCCCCACACAGCCAAGCCCCCTTCCTCCCGCCACTGATCTCTACGTCCGACAGCTCTGAGATCATACTGGCAAGTGGAAGAGACTTAAGTTTGATTTCAGGTCAAAAATGGAGTCTGGCGCCTTCAAGTTTTTCCCCCTCTTGAAATTATTCCCCAATCAGAGATATGGTGACACACTGCAAAGCTGGTCAGCTTTCAGAGTAACTCAAAGTGAGTCATTCTCTCTCATCTGCTCTACTTTGCAGTTCACAGAGAAGAAAGATGGATGCAGCAAAAGCAAGTGATGTTCATTTGTGGTTCTTAAAGTGCTGCCCTGGCTCTTTCATCATATTCATCATTCTGTGCTTTTGCTAATGAATTTAATGACCCAAAAAAAAAGTAGAGAACGAGAGGAACACCACTTTTTCAACGCATCATCACAAAAACTACCACACACACTGGGGCTCCTCTGTACACAGTTTTTGGGGAAACTCAACTCTGCATGGAGATGATGTCAAGTATTTGGGAGACGAGACCCCCGCCAAGTTAAATCTGTGTTTGCATAATGGCGGGGATACTTTGTCACTCTGTTACTTTAATTTCCAGAAAAAAACTTAATCAACAAGAGATAAAATAATTATAGCTAGAGGAACCGCAGTACCTTGAAAGCTTTCTTAATGACAGTACATTACATCATTCATAAAGAACCCCATTTCCCAAGTGTATTGGTGACTCTTATCATCATTACAATTTAGATTAATGAAGTGTGCATCTTATGACGGGAGTGCACAAAAAAATCACAGTTTAAAAGTGGTGTTATCTGAGCCTTGTATGGGTGTGTGAGCCCATTGTGACCTTTTTTTGTTTGGCGACTTCCTGAGAAGACAAGCGGTGTGTTCGGAGGTATCAGCAGCTGTGTGCTACGTGCCTCTGATCCAGGCAGCTATTGACTTCCTGAGATTTGAATTAATTACTTGCTTCACAAGAGAAACTGGATTGCGGTGGAACCCCCTAAGAAGTCCACTCATTCTTCGGAAACTGCCCCATGGACTTGCAGATGGTTTCACTGAGATGTGCTTTCCCATAGAGAACAATTACACAGGGGATTGTGGCGCTGGTATAAACCTGGAGCACACAGTCTCCATTCTGAACATTTCAAAACAGCCATAGGGGAGGTTTGTGACTTAACATAAATTAGACCACCAGGGAATGGGGAGATCTGAAGTGGCGGAAGGGCAATATTGCAGATAAATGCGCTGTGCTGAGAGCTTCTGCGCCATAGAAAGAGACAGAAAATTACACTATGACACCTCGGAATCACAAAATAACCACATTAAAGCCTTTTAATGTTTGAGAAACTTGATCACTGCAACCCTTCCTATAAATATGTCCTGATTCTGTGCTGGTTTTTGTCAGTGCTCTGTGTGTTTTCAGTCGAAGAAAGGAAACAGTGATGAGAGCAATTAATGACGTGAAGAAACAATTACAGCTGATAGTTTTCGGGGCCTGTGTGTGTGTTAGTCTGAAAGGGATTAAGTTGCTGCCGCGTTTGTATTCTGCTTACTTTCAATTGGCTCGAGGCCTTGTGTTTGGTCTTGTTAGTGCCAGTGCAACCCCCCCCCCCCCCGGTCTCCCGGTGAAGAGTACACTTCAGCCGTGGATGAAGTATCCAAGAACGCAGAGGTTACCAGTGGCTGCTAATTAACCTCGCATTGTGTTTGCTAACAAAGAAACAAAGGAACAAAGTGGAATTTCAATGCAGGGAGATTATCACAATCACAATGAGCGTAGTGCTGGATCATGCACTTAATAGGGATTTTCACACTGGCCATGACAACATGAGATTAGATCAAAGACAGATGAAGTTACATTAACAAAACAATGCGGCCTTGTTATGCAATAACAAGCAGCCATCTGGGCCTTCTTTGG
Organism: Lates japonicus; assembly: GCA_033238685.1. NCBI lineage: Eukaryota > Metazoa > Chordata > Actinopteri > Centropomidae > Lates > Lates japonicus. Next base: position 8,058 of record BRZM01001856.1, read on the forward strand.
GATAGGAAAAGGCTCCAAGTGCGCAGCTACGCCAGAATGCTACGTCCTCCTCTGCTCAACTTTCTGCGGGATTTGTATCTGATTGTGAGAACTTTATTGCGGCTTTGTTCTGTCAGAGAGGAGGTAGCATCCTTCCTCAAACACATCAAGACAAAGAGGAAACGGGCTGTGTGTTCTTCACCAGGTTATTGTTGCCCCCTGTCTCTGTCCCACTGGCTGAATGGCAATTACTGCCGACTTCCTATCCAGCGTGGAGCCCGGGCCCGCTGAAGGGCGCCCCTGACCCCGCCAGCATCCAGAGGGGAGAGACGGGAGCTGTCAAAACTCACACCTCACCCCCCCCACCCTACCACCCCTGCTCCCGTGGGGGGGGAAGGCTGCTTCTCCTCCAGCTGCTGCCCCACGGGGCTTGCCGCCGCACACTCCTGCTAATCAGCTCCATCTCATCTCTGGAAGGGAACTGGCCTCAAGTGGATGCAGGCCCTTTTTCTCACCTCTGCTACCCAGTGCACCTTTGAAGTCCTGCGTAAGTGTTTGTTTATGGCTGGAGAGGGTACGATAAGATCCCATGGAAAGGTGATAAATTAGCTTTTCGTCCCACATTTAAAAGGGGAAATAGCAGGCTGCTAAAGCCCACAGAATCTGTTACAGTTCTAACACCTAACAGCTAAAGCACTTGAGAACCAAAAACATTGTAGCGTCAAATCTGTTAAGTACCTTCATTAAAGGAGCTTGTTTGTATGAGCACTTCACTGGCTTCCCACACAGGTTCTGTATGAACAAGCATCTGGTCAAAACCTAACTGCAAGACTTCTTTGAATTAAAAATATATATATATATAATTATCCAATGCCCTGCATGTGCAACAGATTCATTAAAATAGATAAGACAAGCTGGGACAAAGCTGACACCTTTGGCTCTCAGAACACACCCTTCACAGGCATGCCAAATTCAACACCGGGTGGGTAAAAATAGATTTGTCCGAAACAAACACGACAGAATTAGACATCCTAGCTATTGTACGCAAAAAAAGTCAAAACCTTGCTGACTGTAACTGTTTGCTGAACATACTCTAACATCGGGAAAAAAACTAGAAGCACATGTGAGTCAGATGTCAGATGTAACAGCTGCAGGTCGAGGTTGACAGGGCTGGAGCCTGAGGTTTGATGAATGGTTTTCTGTTGGTTACCTAGTCTCAACCTGCCCAACACTTGCACACACTCAGAAGCCAGTAACAAGAGATCCATCTATATGTGCAGACAAGACATAGTGTTGCATCACACATTGTAAACTGCAAAAGGGAAAGTATGTCAGTGACTGTCACTGCACTGCAAAACCAGTGTCCTACCGAAAGTCAAGTAAAGTCAGTTTAATTTATATGGCTGAAAATCCTAAATTAAGAATTTCCCTCAAAGAGCTTTACAACATATAGTACTCTCTATGACTTAATGGAAAGTAAAAGGGAGGAAACTTCTGGGGGAACAACAGAGGAGGGATTTCTGTTTGCAAAATGTTTTCCTACTTAAGATCACATTTGGAAAAAAAAATCCAGTGCCTCCTGGACATGAAAATCTTAGGTATAAAGATCTTGTTTTGCTGCTGACAGTGTCAGAGTGGGAACTCTCTCATTTGCACCTCACACCCCGTCTGTGACAATATGCATCCTTATCTCGAATAACAATTATCACCCCATTTCCTAGAACCATTAGATGTTCTTTACGGCACCTACTTCCATTAGAGAGCTTAAAACTTCACTGACTGCAGCTCAACAATGCATTGAAAACACAATTCTTAAAAATATATTGTCACTTTTTTTTGTGAGTTGGAATATGAACCTAGAACATTTAAATTCATCGCATTAAAAAAAAAAAACTTTCACCACAGTTTATAAAACACAATCTATGGCCTGCTATAACTTCCACGTATAGCCACTGTCTGCTGCAGCTCAGTGGAATTTCGCTGCTGCCACCCGCTGACATAATTTGTTTCACAGTCACCACCCGGCAGCATGAATCAGATGTTGACACTCTAATTTCATGCACACATGGGTGTTTGGCTGAGCCAGCCTTGAATGCTGCTGCATTCTCCCCTGCCTCTCCCCTGCAGATGCCCACTATACCTGCCCTTTGCCCTCCGACACAGCCATGTAATGTATTTAGCCTGGGAGTCACACATTATGTGACTGATGATTTAACTATACAGACTTCTAATGATGATGTGCACTGTCAGGACAAGAGCGTGACTTTCACTTGTAGAATATCATTCCCACATTTTATTGTTTTTATAAAACAATAAGATGATCTTATGATTTACTAAGAGCACATTTTTGCATTATTTGTATATTACAGTCTTAGACTGACAAATAATGTACAAATCAAATCACAAGTTTAAAAGAATGATAGTAACTCTGTCTTAAGTGTCTAAAAATAAGGATTTTCATTCAGTAGTTCCTGTAGCACCCATCGGGAGAGCCCCATGTTGCTCTATTTACTACTAAAATAAACCTGTTTACCATGGTCCACAGCTCCATCTGAAAATATTTGTTTTACTTTGTTGTTTTTGTAAAAAAAAAAAAAAAACTACATGTACTTGCGAGAAATATTAAAATACAGCCACTAGCCATGTTTCAAAATGTCAAAGGCTTGTCAGGGATTGACACATTTGCAGAGCGTAATTAATGCAAGTTTTGTCTATCGCTGATTATTTTGCTTCTTCTAAAAGTCAGTGCTGACAGGCTGCTGAAAGGGGGTGGGGGGGTGGGTGGGAGCTACCTTGTGTCCACGTCCTCATTCTGTCAGCTCAAAGAGCCAACATAAACTATTTTCAACACCAGTGACCAGCGCATACAGTGTACACCCCCCCCGCCCCCAAAAAAAAAAAAACTGACAAAAAAAAAGTGAGGGCAATTCCCAATATCTTTTCCTCACCACAAATCTGACAGCTTCACTTATGAGTGAGCGTAAATCCACAAGATAAACACATAAACAAATAAGTTGTTTGTGTGCAGTGGGAGCCAGATAACGGCCACGGGTTTTATGAAACACTTGCTTCCTCTTGACAAATATCCAAACAATAAACACACAGTAAATAACAGCACCCTGTCCGTATCAGTTCCCTACTTGAGGTTAAGTTGAGTTTATTGCGGAGGCCACTGCCTGCATGCATTAAGCAAATCATAAATTATACATGCTAATTACCTTGGGCCTCCACTTTAATGAATTATTTTAATTAAACTACAACATTGGGGTTTTGCATGTGGTCTATATTTCATCCCCTGCCTAAGATGACCTTCTTCTTTGTCTAACTGGAACGTAGTCGAGAGAACAAGGACAATGCAGACTTGGATTATACAACTGAGTTCATGCAGATGCTACTGAGCGGTGAAAAATGTCAACTGAAATAGGGAGAAGAGATTTTAATTGTATTGCAGAAGAAAAGAACTGAATAGGAAGAAAAACTCTGGGACCATGTCTGCAGTTGAAAACATTGGCAGTGTCAGAAACAGTTGCTGTTTTATTCAGAGAAAGTTATGTTTTCCAGACACTTTGTTTTGATTTCATGAGTGCCAGGTGTCAGAAATGAGTATCCCACAGCTTTCCAGTGTCCCCCTTATTTCCCACCTGTTAATATGATTTTTCAATGCGAGTGTTTTTATTGGCTCTCTGAAGGGTTCAATTCATTTGCTCGTTTGTTCAGGAGAAGCTGAAGGTGTTTATTAATTTGTATTGGAACTGAATGTCAGCTGAACAAAGCCCTATTTTTTCCTCTTCTCTCTGACTTCATACAGTTGATGTGCAACATGTCTGTAATTTCAGTAATTCAGCACCATGCAGTCTGTCTTTAAACATAATTATAAGATGACAGGAGGCTGCTTTTTAAACAGTGCCGACTGAATATTGTAGCACAGAGTAGCACATCATGCATTAAAATGAAAAGTTTTAGTTATTTTTTTTTTTACATTTTACACTCTGAGATGAATTCACAAAGAATGACTTCTTATTCACAAAAGATCTTTTCATACATTTATCTGTATATTACATGAACCATTTACTTTTAACAGTGTAACACATATCAAATAAGACAAAGTACACTGAAATACAAATAAACGGCAAAAATGCACAAGTATAAATGTGTAGTTTTACTTTTGTGGCACAGGTGTCAGTGGATGTAATTGTGTTAATGTGCTCAGTTAAAAAAGAAAAAAAAAAGTTCCATGTGTTTGTTAATGTTGTTTTAATGTAATTGTCACAACCAGCCAGAAAAATAAGATCTGATTCAAAACTTAAAGCTTGTAATCTGGCCTTGCAGTTTCAATACATTTAATCATCCAGAGTCAGAATTAATGTTACACACACAAATGCACCTAATGGGGAGGAAAAAGAAGAAGAAAAAAAACTAACACTGTTGTACAAACAGTCCATGGGGGAGGGGTGGATTTAAATTCCAAAAGGGTCTCGCAGCTCGTTTCCTAGTTCCCCAGTCAGCAATGTGTTTGTGAAAAATCAGTCTTTTTGTCTTGCTGAAAAAAAGGCTAAATCTACATTGGTGGCCCAGTCTAAGTTTGCCATTCTTTGCACTTTCAATTCAAGTGAATGAGGGAGAATGAAGTGGCCCGAGACCCTTTATTTGATCTACTCGATTGCATAAAGTGACGGAATTCTAATGTATTTGTTTAATACCCCGAAATAGTCTGTTGCTTTCTATAGGAGAGGCAGATGAGGCGCGGTTTTTTTTTTTTTTACCGAGCCTTTGAAAACAAATAGAATTTGTTAAAATGTATTTTGCATTTTACTACAAAAACTCAATCTGTATTTATAAACCTGTTGAACAAAGTTCCCCCGAATAGGAAAAAAAAATCATAGCAGCCAGTTAAAGCAGGCATTACTGAAAAAATAAAAAATAAAAAAATAATCTGCATGAGACTGATTTAACTTCCCTCTGTGACATTTGAAATATGTAACAATATTAATTCGGACACTGTGTGCAGCTTTTCTAAATGTTTATTGTTGGGCTTAATTGTGTTTAGCCTACAGCTTGATGAATGAGCCCAGTTGTCTGCGCTGTGACCATGGCATCGCAGCTCCATGCATCCTAATCGACTGCACGATTCATTTCTCTCCCCACAGCTTCTCTGCGACTCCCACACTCTGAAATCATACAGGTCTGCACAGAAGACAAATCTTACCATTATTATTACTACTATTATTATCATTATTATTATTATTATTACATAAAAAATGTAAGAGTGGTGTCCAATGAAAAATGACAATTTAATAACAGCTGTTAGAGATAATAATAATGATGATAAGAATAATAATTGGCATCGTCTTAGATTAAATCTTCAGAAACATTTTTGATTGTTTACTTCACTTTTAATGAGAAAATATTTCGATGACCATTTTTTTCCAATTCATTGCAGACTGTTTGCACACTTTTCGAAAGCACGCATGCTTGCAAAAAATAAAAAACAAAAACAAAAAAACAACAACAATAACAACAACAGTAACAACACAATTTTTTTTTAGAATGCATGCTTTACCCTAAAAAAAAGTACAAATTTACAGCATCTGATAGATACACATGGTCACCACAGCCTTTTAAATTAAATGCTTCACAGAACATTTTCTGGAAAATAGATATCTAAAACATAAAACTAAAAAGTGCATTTTACAACAGTTTCAAAATCAGTTATTTGCAATATTCACATCTTGCATTTTGAGGACGTCTCACAATACTAGTACTTTTCAAATTTGAAAAGATTTCATAGCTCAGTTTGCTTTCTCTCTCTCTCTCTCTTTTTTTTTTTTTTACAGGGATGGTAAGAACAAATCTAAATCCTACTCCTATTTGGTATACCCTTATCCATCGTTCCAGTATTAAAAGCAAACATAAACACAGAGCCATTGCCTCGCAGTTTTCATTGACATTACAGTGGTCACACAGAAATGGTGCAAAAGTTTTGCTGTTCGTTAAGACTGAGGAAAAACTAAATTGCCACGGGAATTTGCAAAAAGCATTTAAAGTCAAGAATTGATGGTGGCCAAACAAACGTCCCCTGAACCCTCCCCTCAGTGGCTCCACTTTCAACACTTTCACATTTCACAATAAACTGAAAAATAGAACTATCAAATAATTTATATTTTCAAGAGCAAATACTTCGCTGTGCGATTCTGTGCTGGACTCCTATGACACGTTTTTTGTTTTGTTTTTTTAAAGCGACACATTCAACACATACACAAATAAATCGATATGCAACTGCAACTCGCCTTGATAGTTTCCGACGACAGAAAATATAAACTTTGGGTTTGGTAAAAGGAAGGGAGGCCCTGGGAGCCAGCCAGCAGTTCGTTCGTTCACTGGTGCGGTTGGGCTGAGGTGAGGTGTGGGGTGGGTATGGTGGGTGGGGTGGTGGTGGTGGGGAGGGGGAGGCAAAGTTCAGCCGGTCAGTGCACAGCCACAGACTGCAGTGTGGAGGGGCTCGTCAGAGTCTCGCTCGGGGTGGCGGGGCTGCTTTGGCTCGTCGCTGTCTGTGGGGACGTCGGGCTCAGAGACTGGGGAGAGTTTGATAGAAACGCAGGGATGTGCGGAGGTAGCGCCGAGAAACCGGGCATGGAGGTCGGGGTGGGCTTGATTGGCACGGGGATGGCCGGTAACGACTGCCCCCCGTGACACAGGGACTTGATGGGCACGCCATAGGCACTGTAGTCGCTGCTCGCCATGGAGATCGGGGCCGCCGTGTCAATCACGCTGGTGTTGTACATGTGGGGCCAGGCTGTCGTCAGCTGGTTGTGCAGCGGGTACCCGGCGGACATAGACTGCATGGTGGAGAACGCCAGGCTCCCCGGGACCTTGTACTCTCTGGCGATGATGTTCTCGATGGCGAACGGGTGCTTGAAAGTTGACGTCTGGGACACTCCGAGGTTGTAGGTTGACATTTGTGGGAGGTGCGTGCCGGTGGCCGCCAGGGCGCTCAGTCTCAGTTTGGCTTGCTGCTGGAGGTAATGGGCAGCATCCGATTGCTTGCTGGGGGCCAGGTGATCGGACGCGCCCAATACTTTGAACCTTTTGCGGCGTCTCAAGAAACTTCCGTTCTCGAACATGTCCCCGCAGTTGGGGTGCAGCGCCCAGAAACTGCCCTTACCTGGTTGATCCGGGCGCCGGGGGATTTTGATAAAACAGTCGTTGAAGGAGAGGTTGTGTCGCAGGGAGTTCTGCCACCGCTGAGTGTTTTCTCTGTAATAAGGGAATCTATCCATGATGAACTTGTAAATTTCACTGAGAGGCAGCATTTTCTCCGGGCAGCTCTGGATCGCCATGGCAGTGAGGGAGATGTAGGAGTAAGGTGGCTTCTGGTCGCTGTACGTGTTTCTCCCCGGACGAGGCATCCTCGATATTGTTATTATTATTATTTAAGAAAAGCAATAATAATAATAAAAAAAAAAAGTAAGTCTCCCTTAATTCCTTGGCGAAAGCTTGCCGATCTTCATGAAAACAGCCGCTGAAGAAAGTTTCGACGCGGGCGAAAAGCTGGAGTTGCGTCGTGCGTAAAAACAGCCAGGTCGGGCGCCTCTGCTGCCGTGCAGTGCAGGCGGGCGGGCGGTGCACATTTATGGGGAGCGACCGCTTTTCTTGATAAGTCTTTTTCCCCCCCCTTCTCTCTCTCTCTCTCTCGCAAAGTTATGTCGACTTGTCCCGCTAGCTAGAGCTGAAGAATGGACTTCATTTGGCGTCCTCGACGAGACGAGCTAAGTGGATGCCTCCATGGCCTTCCTCTAACCATCTGATAGTTTTATGTGGTGACGCCAGGCAGAAAGACCCTGTAGGGGCGCTCCATTAATGTGCCACCTCTTTGCTGTCACATGACAATTGCCATGGGAGGAGGAGGAGGAGGAGGAGGAGAGGAAACGATGGGAATTGGGGGGTGGGGGGCACTGAGAGGAGGAGGAAGGCCTTAATCTGGTTTTCATTTACACCTATTTACATGGACACCTTGGGCCAATAAATCATTTCCATTGAAAACGAAAAAGGGTGAAAAGGCTCCAGCAACCGGAATTGAACTGCGATGGCACTCAGTGTGTGAAGTACTGCCTTCTTACTTCTTCAGTGGACTTACAGTTACGCTGAGCGTATATATATATATACATATATATATGTATACGGAATGTATGTTAATGATATTCTGTTATTATAAAAAATATACTTTTGCCTGTCTGTGCTGCTGCTAAGGTAGATATTATTTTGTATTAAATTAACGCAAGGATTAATTAAAATATTATTGTTTATGCAGTGGTGTGTGTGATGAGTTAAAAACAGGTTTTCATTAGAGTATTTTTAATCTTTATGATGTGGATCTGAATGAAAATGTCAACTGATTCTACAAAAAATACATTTTTCATTTTTCCCTAGTTACACTTTAATATTGTTTACGAAATTCACGCCATACAAAATAAATCGCCATGGTAAGTTTGTTGATGAGCCGACTATTAGTTTTCTCAACTATTTCGCCCAGAGCTGAGCAAGGAAGTAGGCGATATGAAAGCATCAACACAATGCAAACAATGCTGTTCAAACCGAAACTTCATGGGCAATCAGGTCCATTGTGTTTTATGTAAAGAGATTCAAAAGTAACTTCAAATGCAAATAAACCCTTGAGATGGTGCGGTGGCTTGTATAAAATATCCATAAGTCAATTATATGAATGTGAAAACCAAATGGGAAGCTATTTGACTATCGCCCATTCAGAAAGCTTTGGCCAGGAGCCACCTTTTTCCGCTTGGAGGTTCGCAATGCCGAGAGGACCACACACACTGCACAGATTTGCTCATAATTGTACTAATTTCTCCCCATACAATCCACAATGCGCCCCATCACCAGTCTGACGGATTGCAGGGAGGAAAAAAAAAAGAATCGCATTGCGGGGACACCGAATAACTTTTTCACCAGAAACTAGAGGCAGAATGAAGAAGAACGTCCTCACCAACAACCCCTTATAAGAACTGTTTAACAATCCAGGACCTAAGGTCAATACAGAAGAAAAAGAAAAAAAGATTCTCCCATGTAGAAAGTGTTTAATTATAGTAAATGTGCGATATGATTTACATTATGGAGTTATTATTATTTCTAGAAACAAATAAGCAGGGAAAAGTCCTTTTCCACAGTCTAAAACTTCCACTTTTTCAGTTTCATTCTTTCTTTTTCCCGCAGAGTGGCTTTTTAACACCTGTCATCTCACATTAATGTTCAGCTGAAAGGGTTTGTCCAAAGGAAGTAAGCTGATCGACCATCTCAAACACGGCGGATAATGACAACACACTGCCAAGTACCAAACCTCTTCTGACATAGCCCATTCATCAGTCAGTCCTTAAAATAACATATTATATTATATCACTCAGATTAATATGTCCGCGCGCTTGATCCAGATCGGCCTGTGGTTGATTTGGTTATGTGCAAAAATTATGATGGAGATATGATCAAGTCTGTACTGTAAATACCGGGCGTGAAACAAATCATTTCAGTGTCACACCGATTATTCAGGGGTGGGGTGGGGTGTTGCGGTATTCTTAATGTTGCATTTTCCCCTTTAACAGGCTGATCTGCGTCAGTTTATCTCTTCATGTTTGCACTGCAGACTCGCGCAGTTGCAAGTTAACCTGCAACACAGGCGTTAACCAGCCGAGCCACAGAGAAACTCGAGTTTTCTTTCTTGTCTTTTTTTTTTCCTTCCTCTCTCACACATAGACGGTGTGGCTTTTTGAGCTTCAGGGTTGCTTGAGGATGATGGTAGGCCTTTTTGTCCCTATCCAGATACACACTGAAAATACCACAGGCTCTGAATCTGAATAGAGTTTTTTTTTTTTAGCTGCTCCCAAAACTCCCTAGTTCAAGCAGCCGTAGATCAATCTGCACTATGTTTGGTCATTTGTAGAAGCGAACAAAGGTTGGGGATAAAGCCAAATTGCATTGCCAGCAGACAATGCCTCAGTCTAGTATCCTTTATAGCGGGGGCAAGAACAATTTTATTGTGAGCTTTAAAAAAAAAGGAGCGAAAACAAAGGGCACTCTGAAACGCATCTTAAAGTAGAGTAGTGAGGCGTGACATTCCAGGGTGACAGAGACTAAAAAGCTGAGGTCATGGGGATGAAAAAGAGAATCAAACAACCACTTTCACGTCTGCCCACTCCTCTGCTGCAACCCCCTCATGAACACAATAGGAAACAAATGTTGTTAAGAGGATCGATGCCATTCATCCTAAAGCAGCGAATGATAGCCAAACAATATTGTCCACACTGAATCGAGTTGAGATATGCTGCCACCCAGACCTGCGGAGGGGGAGGAAGAGGGAGGAGAGGAGAGAGAGAGAGAGGGAGAAACTGCCATTCGAGACGATTAAAGAAATTTAAAGTGAGTAGATTCTTATTACATGAAAACATTTATTCAGGGTGACTCATATTTAAAATGAAGATTAATAAATAAAAAATAATAATAGCCTATATTTGACTAAAAAGCGCAGCTTTTATTTTGAAATTCAGGTCTACATTCTTTTGCGCACTTCACAAAAATCAATATGAAGCAGTTATTATTATTTTTTTAATGGTGATTTCCATTGTCTACTGTTTTTTTTTTTTTTTACTTCACCTTTTCGGGTTGCTGGAGCACAGATTTGCTGACTTCGAGAACATAATCATCTCTATAAACAGACAAATCATCGCTGGAGGTGTGCAAATTCACATTTTTTAAGACAAACATTCTGATCAGCGAATTGATCGTAAATTACCGCAATTAAAAAAAAAAAACAAAAAACTCGTTGAGATGTTTCCAATTTCTTCACGCAGATTATTATCCTTGAGCCTGTATGGGTTTAAAAGGTTGTATTACCTGCCTGTCTGGCCTCTCGGTAAACACACGCGAGAGAGGAAAGCAGGTTTCAGTTTAGGTGTTGTCTGCTCACGCAAAACCCTGTGACTCTCAACCCAACCAATAGGCCTGTGTGTGCTAATTAAGTCGTGGTGATTTCAGCCCCCACCACCACCAACCCCAGAGATGTTTTACGGTGCAATTAAGGACGCTCTGATGATAGGTATGAATATTCGGCAAATGACAATTAATTAGCAGACGGAGAAGCTCTCACAAGAATGTCCTCAATGGCAATTTTAGCCTATATGACAGGATATTCGCACAACTTAAAACCATCCTCACATACGGCCCACCCCTCCCCCATTCTTGAATATTATCATCATTATTATTGTTATTATTTTGACCAGAACGGAAATACTTCTCCTGATGTTCGCCATTATTATTAGTATTAACATTTCTTGTTTTATTTTATCAAACAGCAGGATTACAGAGCCTTCTCCTCATAGCCTCCATTAGCTGTTTCTGGGTGACATCAGAGGAGTACCTGGAAGAAGACCTCAGGCATTTCCAACATATGCTCGGATTATGGCAATGGTCTAATTACATAAATTAGGTATTCATTATACGGCACATCATCTGTAACCAGATATCTCAATTGAACAGGGGCAGGAACATCTAATTTAATTTGTCTGCGGATAGTTTCATCCAATTAAACACTGCAGACGCATGAAACACGGAAGGAATATTGACCACTATCAAGTCTAATGTGTGAATATGTTTTTTTTACCTAGGAATTTTCTATTTTAAGAGTGCAAAATATATATTTTACTTTTTGGACCTCTTTTTTTTCTTCTCAGAGACAGTAAGACCAAGCAGCAGTTCACTCTGGCCATCAGATGGGGACAAGGTCTGGAGTCTGAACTAGAGTGTTTTCTTGGTTATCCTGGCCTGACTACATACAGGCTGATGATTTTATGTCATTTATGTACTAACACTTTCATTTAAAAAGTATCATTTAGTTAATGAATCACTGTTAGTTGAAGGATCAGTATGACCAAAATGCAAATGAATAACATAAACACATCTGTCATAACCGAATAAGTCACTGTTATTTATTTTATACAAAATTTTGGATGATGTGAAAAACATCAACATACTATCCATCCATCCACTGCATTACTATGAAATTGTGTCTGCAGGCACATGAGAGTGAGTGCGTGTGAAGTGTGCATGTGTGTGTGTGTGTAGGAGGGTGTCCCAGTTCATTGACTCCATATGGTGAGAAACAGCAGGACTGATGAGTGTACTACCTGAGGTCGTGTTTGGCTGTCGACTGTAACCAAAACAGGCCCCTATTTGCTGCATAATTCGTACAGACAAGACAGTGCCGCTCCTCTCATTTCATCATTTAGCTTTTTGGTGACAGATGACTCCCATAACAACAAATCATCTATTAAACTACACATGATACTTAGCCGGCAGCAGATATAAAGGGAAAAGGGCAAAGAGCAAGAAGGAAAAAGTCGTAGAAGATGGTGAGACGGGGGAAAAAAATGTAAATGGGCGAAAGATGAGAGGAGGAAAACAGAATAACAATCTGACAGAGTCCATTTCAATGAGAGAAAAATGCAGAAACCCTCATTACTATACCGTGCATTACTGTATAATGAACTAGTTTCATATGAACAATAATGATGAAATTCTCAGTTGCTGTATATATTGTTGAAAATGAGAGAATAATGCAATGTGAGATCATAATATAATAACAACAAACTCAACAGAAGAGTGAACTTTCACACTGTGAAGAAGAAAAGATAAAGAACTATTATGCCAGAAAATGGTATAAATTATGGATTCAATCACATACAAAAGTTACTGACAGAGATAAAAATGAGGTGGAAGGCTTTGAGATGGATAACCACGAATCTGTGTAGCACACAATGAGGAAAAGATCACAGGATGAAATATTAATATTAATGGAGCCTACCAAGTTTAAGATGGGGTCTTATGTTGTCATTGCTGACGTGCAACACACCCAGATGACGGGTGACATATTAACAGCAAGTACTAAATGGATCAATATATCGGGTTGCTTTAAGTGACATTATGACCTCTTGGGGTCAAAGTTGTAAGTTTAACCTATATTGTAACCTTTCTGTTTGCGTTCCTTTTCTATTATCTTCTTATTGTAGGGGAAAATGGTGAGAACAGTTACTATCCTTTAAAGCTTTAACTGTTTGCAACAAAATTAATTACTACAAGTTTGTGGTATGGAATAATGAAGGATAAAAAGCTTTGAACTGTGGGATCAGTTCCAAGAAGGTTGACATGTCCTAAACAGCATACCAGCAAGTCCCTCCTCTGGGGGTTATAGGCGTGTGAGGCGTCTAACTGAGGCAAATCCTTTCTTTTCTTTTTTCTTTTCTTTTTTTTTTTTGTGAGCTTCGTGTGGTTGGAAGGCCACGGTCCTTTGTGTGTATGTTCATGTTCATCCAGACCTTGTGATGATCAGAACACACTTAACCAACTAGGACAAATGAGGGGCATTTTGTTCTGTCTTTCATCTTATTCATCGAAATGCTCGGTCTCCAAGGGGATGACTAACAGGCCAAAGACCAGAACAACACAATACACAATAACAATACAGGAGTGTTTACAACACATAAACAAAAACATGCCGCTGATGCAGGGACACACAGGGGAAGGTAAGCGGAGTGAAAAATATCACGGAAATTTTATTTAAAGTTGCAAACACAGTCCATCTGTGGTACCTGAGCAAGAGAACAAGTGCTGGCTAAATTTGGCTTTGCTCTTTCTGAGCCTACATCTCCAAGTGGCTCTTATTTTAGAAACGAGGGCTCTCCTTTGTTTTAATGCCACTTAACTTCTTGTATTTTACAAGGCCATGGGACTGCAGCCACGGGGCGGTGTTCAGTCCTTTGCTCATGGGTGACTAACACAATGACCAATCACCAAGTGCCACTTCTATTGATATATTTTAATTGGTGTGTGATATATGCCTTGTAAGACTCAAATTTGCATTGCTAAAAGCATAAACAAGCCTCACAGTAAATCACAGAGAGCCTTAAAGAAAGCGCAAACAAGCAGTGTTGCATGAAATATGACTTTGCACTGCTCCTTTAGATTGACCAGCTCAATGTGCCTCCTGCTGAAAGGTAATATGCATGACTGTTTCAGGCACTAATTCATTTGTTTAGTAATAGGGGCTAACCTGTGCTGAAAACACGGGTGCAGTGAGGAAAAACATAAAAGGTCCCCTGCTAATCCCACGGCTAATCAAGCACAGGGCTGGAAACAACCCGCAGGAGGATTTTCTCATATTAATTAAGGTGACTTGAATGTGCGTCTATAAGCGTGCTCATAAGGCAGGGGGCGCGGTGCTGACTCGCTCATTATTCCACCAGACTGCTGTGACACTGACAGTGTGAGATGCAACTTTAAGCTGGCAGCCAAGGACCTTGGATAGCATTGGCTTATATCAAGAGAAAAATATGTATTTATGTCTGAAATCCTGTTGATTAAGGGTTCTTGAAGCAGCATTGCAGCTGATATGAAGATTTATTTTCAGGATATGTTAATAGAACTGATGAACTGTGATGTTGATTACTAGACATGAGGCCTTCACTTGAAAATAATGTTGTTGACTCGACCTGTTCAGGAGCAAATCTTCAGATGTGACAGAGCATTTGAATTACAGATGGGAAATACACACAGAGAATGCAATTACATTTCTATCAAACAAATTTAATCTAGAGTTGAGGTTTTATGCTATTACAATGCACTGATGGAGAACACAGGAAAATCTATGAAATGTCAAATGCCTCCGCACATCAGGAAAATCTTTATCGGTCACAGCCTGTAGGCTGAACAGAGTATTAACAACCTTATCAGCTGAAATGCTCAGTTCCCTACTAAACCAAAACTATTACAATCAAATAATTAACTTTTCAAGCGGAATATGGTTATCGTGACAACAGAAGATCTATGTGATAATTTTATCATAAATATGTTTCATAATAAAAGGGGGTCAACAAGTTTTCAGACACCAGATTACACTTTAAATAATATACTTGATAGCAAGTCCTCAGTGGCAGATTCAGAGCTTTGATGTTAAAATGTCCACCTTCTCCTATGTAAGGTCATCATTTTATAGCTGACACAAACTGCATCTCTCATAAAATATTGATGAGTATAGTGCAGTCTTTCTGTGACACTGAACTACAACCTCTGCGTGGCTTTCTACTTTCTCTTTAATAACAGTCTGTATCCTGATTCCTCACCTGCTTCCTCTGGAGAAATACAAACCCTCAGTTCTGGAATGTTATACATTTAGTCAGTTTATGCCATAAACCACGATAATCTGTATATTGAACTTAATGAATAGCGAATGTGCCAGTTAATAAACAAGACAACAGGTGGGAAATGATGTGTGTCCAGAAATATGGAACCTAAAATTCACAAAACCAAAAAGTAAAGTAATGTTGAAAGTAAACCATGGGACTTGGAGGAGGCGGTCATTTTAAAGGATGTATGTTTTCTCGGTTTGATCAAGTGCAGTCAGCTCAGTTATGAACTGCCGCATATCAGCACTGTTATTTAATCATTACTCTGTTTGTGTCCTCATCTCTCTGACAGACTTCAACAGGCCTTAAACCAACTCAGAGTAATGCCTTTCAATAAATCCCAAGACCAATAAAAGCATTTAATCGTGAGTGTAACGCATGATTAATTGTGCACTAAAATCCATGTAGAACCTCCTGAGTCATGGGGCCAGTGAAAAGGCATTTGCATTTCAACACGCATAACTTCAGCACCAAGACGGCAATTGTAGTCTATCCATGGGATAGTGAATATCAAATTAATAATTAGTCATATAATTTCTCCTCCAGGGTACTACGCCTCAACTGGTTGGTGAATTTAATTATTAACGCCTTTTTGTTTCCATGTCCCTCTCATTACATCGGGATTGATGTAGTAAACTTCATTAAAAATTAATAAGAGTCTTAATTATGAGCTACACTGGCTGAAGTTAGAATTAGCCAACTCAGTGATGTGCAAATGAGAGCATTATTTAAGAAACATGCTGGAAGTAGTTATGCTAATTTCAAGAGTTCACAATGTGAACCTTTTCACTTTTCTGTACGCTTTGATTGCATATTCATTAAACACTATGCAAATTTAATGTAGTCTCTTAATACCTTATTAATTTATTCAGATTTATTGAGTACGACTTGTAAAAAGTACCAATTTAATTACCCTATCTCCTTGGAAGGTAAGGGATATGGCCAAGGTTTTTTAAACTTTCAGCCATAAATCCAGGATTAGTGTGGTTTGATGGAGAAATAGGGAATGAAGGGCGCTGCTATTATGTACGCCTGAAGACATATTGATTTACTTAAGACATGAGCCAAGTAAAATTCTAAAGCACACTCAGCCAAAATAAAAATAAAAATAAAAAGTAGAAACTTGAGCAGCACATGTGCTGTTATAGTTGAGGATGAGTTCACCATGCATATCTTCATATCATATAATGTAGCATCAGCTCCCTGTCTCCTGAGGGTGAGCTTGTTTTTGTATGGAAAATAAAATGAAATTAGAGACTTGATACTGATACATGTAGCTGTTTCTCGACCCACTAATAACTCCAAACTTTCTTGTCTGTCTGCTGCGACTGTTTGTCCCGCGCGAGCTCTTGTATTGTTGTTCCCTCGCTGCTGCTGTTTTTGCTTTGCCTGTTTGTGTATGCTGCTCTTGTGCTGCTGTTGTATTGTCTGATGCTGTTTTTGTTAGCTACCTGACCGATGTTGTGCATCGAGACTGCATGAAATTTATGTAATGTTTGTCGTAACATATTATGCTTGTTGCGATTGCACATTATATTAATGCATAAAAATTCTGAACCTGCAGTAACTAGTAACAAAAACAGTGAAATAAATGTAATGAAGTGGAAAGTTCTCCCCTAAATGCAGTAGACTAGAAAAAAGACCTCAAAACTGAACTGTACCTGAGTAAATCTACAAAGTCACTTTATAACACTGGGCTGAGCTGTATATCAGGTCTATCACTCTGAAGAAGCACATAGAATCATTTATCCACAAATCTACAGCCAGCAGCTGCTGTTAGCTCACATTTCCCAAGACATAGTAACAGGTACAGTATTTCCAGAGGCTGAAGAATCTTGTTTTATCAAACAAATTGTACACACACCTATTTACAGTGTTACTTGTACAAAAGTAGCTCACTCAACGAAAAGCTACACACTCGCAGCTTTTGAGCAAAAAGTATTTTGCACACTTGCATCACTTCCCTTGATGGTTGCATCTACGTTAATTTAATTAAATCCTCCAGTATTTTACATTTAGTGTCATGGTTTTAGTGTATAATAACATAATATGCTACTTCTATAATATACTTTCTGCGCAGGCTAGTATAACACTGATACTGTTCTAACAGATAAAAAGTGCTCCAGAGAAAATGGCTGCACAGCAGAGTTCAACAAGACCAAGAAAACACAACCCTAAAACTGTTCTTTCAACAACAGCAGAAACTCTCTGCGCTACATTTGTACAGGACTTTTCAATTTGTATGAATTATCAGATACACTGTCATGTCCCATGTTGCAGTATAATGAAAACATTGCTACACATCTGGTCATCCTGCAGAGTGAACTAGGAAGTGCCTGCAATTTAAAACACATCCTCTGATGTATCATGGGGTAAATTTTCTTCATTAAGCCCTCCAAATGATTGTCTTTTACAGCTGAGTTAAGACTGAATGTGTTTGAAACCCATCTGTGATTTGCATTTTCTTGGCCTTGTTGGAGCAAGGTGCTTGTTACAGCTATTTATACAGTGACAGAGCATGAGTGCAATGTTGTATCTTGGCCAAAACAATGACAATAAGATACAGGCTTGTTTAATAAAATGCATTTTTCTCCAGTGAGTCACAGGTTATAGGCAGCAGTTATTGGAACTTTTACTGGAAAATGGTTCACAACAGCTGCAATAAGAGCAGCAACAACTGTCACATCTCAAACAAGGCGCACTTCCATACTACATTAAGCCAGCCAGGAGTAGGCGGCACACAAAACAAGATACAGCCCACAGTTTTACTCAATCTCTGCCTACTCAGAAAAGACATGTTAGCATATCATTGGTTTGATCATCAGTTCTATTTACAGCAGGAAAGAACAAGTAAATGCTATACAACTCCCCAAAGAGAACAGTGCCACTAAGACAAGAATGTACCATTTCAAACAGCTCTGTGGACATCTTCCTCATTATATTACCAACCAAAGATGGGATCACATTGTTATTTTACAAGTCTCAAGTCTCAATGCTCAAGTGCCAAATAAGTAAACATTTCATAATAGATTCTTTACCAAAGTGGATGATATTCCAAAATGTAAATATTAACATAAATCATGAATGTGAGAACAATGGCGTGTTCCTCTGCACAGCATGGACTATATCAACAACTAAAAAGATTAGCTGCAAGTGCAGTTATCTAGAGTGATATCTGGGAGCTTTGTGTGCCCATTAGCTCTATTTTCTTGTATTTGTCTACATGTCTGGCTACAACAGCATCATTTGGACTGAAGATGAAAAAGGGAAGACTGTGGTTGCATGCCAAAGCAACACCAAAGAACCAACAGCATCTCAAGCTTTGTGTGGATTCTGCTATGGTTTTATGAAATCCCTTTTCTGGACATCAATTTATGTTCATAAGAGAAAAGAAAAGTGCTTTTGTCCAATTTTTTTAACAGTCAAATTAAGTTGCGCTGCCTCAAAAAAAACTAGTGAGGTGGTGTGTTAAGAGATCAACAGCATGAGGTTATTCTTTTGCTGTGTTTGTCCTCTGGAGTGTGACCTTTTCCCTGACTGTGTTTCTGGGAAAAATAGATGTATTATTTCATATTATGTGTAGAAACTGTTTAAGAGGTCAAATGGGGGAAAGGTCTGTTACAGTAGTTGGTGCGTTTAAAACAATAGTATAATTTCAATTAATACAGAAGTTGTTTGGACAATATGGTAAAACTGGAGGTTTGTTTACAATCTTTCTTATCATGTCACCTATTCTACTGATGCTGCCATTTGTCCAGATCTCAGTGCTTGAAATTGTGAGTAATATGTACAGGAGTGATAGACAAAACAAAGAAAAATAAAACAGAGGTTGTAATAAAAGTAGTTTTCCTCTAAGTACCACCTTCTGTATTTAAAGTTAAGGTACTCCTAATTTGCAATCTATAACTGTTGTGTCAGAGCATGTAAAATGCTGGTTCAATGAAAGGTGACTATTACAAACAACACAGCAATAAACATTTGCATCTAAGATCCTGTTTACTGCGTTGGATGAAATCCAAATAAAAAGAATTACTGCACAAAGAGAGAGGTGTTAATTAATATGCACTTTTAATTCATATATATATAAACCCCTGAAGAAGAAAATAAACACACGTCTGCACCCATCTGGGCAAGGCATGCCCATTATAATAAACCTCACAGTCACATATTCCTGTGGAGCAGATTTTCATCTGTATTCTACCAACAAACTAAACCTCAAAACAAAACAATGTCTTCTCAGGTGACTTCAAAAATAAGAAAGACAGAGGAGGAAAGCTGGTACAACGTGCAGCCAAATAATCTTGTTCAAGTGGTATGGTCAGTTGTCAGTGACTAGATGCTAGTCCTCGGGGACGGAGTTGAAAGACTGAACTGGAGAAAAATATCCTTGAGGCTCGCTGGGGAAGGAGCCCAATCATTGTGGTGGTAAAAACAACCTGCAGACGAGCACTGAGGGCCACACAGCTCAGACCGTGAGCAGAGCTCACTGACTACATACACGCCAGGAGATAATTACAGTGGCTGGGTGTCTGTTGCTTGTATCTATTTCACCCCGCACACCCTTATTTGTCCCTGAAATCCCTTGGGGTGTGTGTGTGTGTGTGTATGTGTGTGCTGGGGGACCTACAAGCAGATGAGCCAATCACGTACCTCTTCCTGCTTTGCTGAACAAAAGAAATTAAACGTTGTGTTTGGCCAGCCATCTAAAACTAAAATAAAATAAAGACATGAAACCGTTAAAACATACTCTGCACAATTAAGCTGCTCAGGGTTATATTTATTTTTGAACTCAAGGAAAAGAGCCTAACTTGGTTTTTCTCCTTTCATTACAATCTCCATAAATAAAAAAGGCACTCCAGAGGAAGCAAATATGAAATTGCCTGAAAAGAGTACACACAGTATAAACTACTGGTGTGTGGCGTCAGCTCTGGCACCCCTCAAGTTTGATTATAAATATTGCATTACTCAATTATTTATGTATTTATTAATTAAAAACATTTTTACTTGAAAAGGAAAAATATTTGCTAAAAGTAGAATCACAGGACTTTTGTTTAATATGTTGAAGCATGCTTTAGCAGCATAAACATAGACTATTATCATTCTGCATGCTTGGGGTCTCGTGACCCCCAAATAAAATACAAGTCCAATACAAGTGAATAAATGTTGCTTTTTCAATACAAGACTTACAGTTTGCAAACTATAACCTCAAGTAAAAGACAAAGTAGGGAAATTAAAAATAGTAGTATATAGCATGTTTTACAGCCATGTTAGCATCTTGTCTACAAATTTATACATTAAATTAATAGCATGATCAGTTGAAATCTACTGACATCTAATCTCATTACAAAAACACTGTAGATAATGCACACACATACTTGAGCCTACTACACACATGCAGAGGGTATATTCAGGTTTACATAAGCAGAGAATAGGGTTACTTATCATTATCTCTGTATATTTCAGTTTTAGGGAGGACGGGGTTGAGTTTTCTGGCACAATGGCTGTAGCTTGTTGATATTTTTACGTCTGCTGTATTTGTTTTCCCACATCACTCTAACGCTCACGATGCTGATGTCAAAATTAAAATACTGATTATTCATCCCTATTGAACCTCCAACTACAAGATGACTTATGCCATCCTCTCATCTAGAGACAATCATTTCCATTTTTTTCCCACTAAGAGTGACAGATGAACCATCATTAATATAATTAATCTGTGTTCAAATAGACAGGCCATATAGTGGTGTGGTAGCCCAGTTACAAGGGCCGTGTCACAGTGCTATCTGTCTATTTATGCATCTCGGTGTAATTATCCCATTACCATGAATAATGGGACAAGGGGGATCAGTGATGCTTTTGATAGAGATGAGATTGGTTTAATCAAGTTCATTGTAGGCTAGACACGAATCTCAATCAGTATTTCTCTCAATCACCAGACCCTCACCCCCACCCGTAAAACTCCCTTTCGCCTGCCACATTATTAGAAAAATTTATGATAATATTTAGTTTAAATTTTCTGTTAGGACAATGCATACTTAAAAGCACAGCCCTTCATGACAAAAGGATTCACATATTAAACAGGGGTCCTGAATCTGTGGGACACGGCAGTATCCGCATAACAATGAAGGCACATTTATAACACAGGAAAAACTGTGTACATATCACAATAATGATATTATATTATTATTATAGTATTATAGTCATTACTGGAAGCATACAGTAGAAACTGTTCCAATAAAATTCTATATTTACATTAAAGTTCCAACATATAGCAGGTCTAGCAAGTCGTCCTTACAATCAGATTTGGTCAAATAAGAGAACAGTTAACGTCGATTTGATTATTATAAATAAAACTGTTGGTTTCAATAGTTTTAGGCACCTCTCATTAGAAAAGTCAAACATGGGATTTATCATTGTATTGTTTGCACCCTGAAGATCAGATATTCATGTAAAACGGGAAGAACATCCTGAGGGCACTTTCTGTGTATTTGCAGACAACAAATCATGTTTGTCAAACGGCAAACCCAGGCGTGAGACAAGGCGGTGGACTCTGTGGTGATCTTGGCTAGGGTCACGCGCTGTCCGCTGGTGTCAGTTTGTTCAAGCATGACTGACTCTGCAAGCTACACAGAGTGCCCTGTGTTCTTTCCTGGCACATGAATATCTGCCTCAGTGCAACATGCAATAAACCATCCCATGTTGTTCTGGTGTGGCGGTTGTTATAATAGTCGTCGATAACTAACTATTCCTTATTTAACCAACCTGATTGTATGACGCACTCAGACCGCCATATGTTGAACTTTAATATGAAATTTTGATGAACGATTTTACTGTGTCAGTACGTTTATGTGCTGTATTAATGTAATGTCGTTGTTATTGACCATGTACGTGTTGTGCTTCACCGCCTCACAGTCGGACTCACTGCCCGTTTATATGGTCGCTCGCGGTGCTGGTAACCGTTGTCTGACGGGTAACGCCAGCAACGATAAATTTTCTGACGCTGACGAGCGTGAGGATTTTGACGGTGGTGCGGTGAACCCCGGAGGGAAGATGATATTCGATGACACAACAACAATGAACGATTAAACAATCTCGTCTCTAATCAACATCCTCGGTCCCCTGTCCCGTATTCGTAACGGCAGATATTACACCGGTACGGGCAGACTGGTCTTTGTGACGCGATAGACGGGCTACGCCGCCACCGCTGACCCAAACGCAGATGATATGGTCAGTGGATGGTTCATCTGTCGCAGTGGGGAAAATGAAATGATACTCGGCGATGAGATGTATTGAAAGTCTTGTAGTTGAGTTCAACAGGATGGTCTAATCGGCATCCGGCTTGCTGTGATGGGCCAGGTGAGCGGCAGACGTAATATCGATGTTTTACGACGGGTGCCGAAACCTGACCCCGTCTGGGCTGATGCGAGATGACGACAGTGACAGCGTATGGTACCAGATGTCCCTCTGCGTAATGCCGCGCGTGCGCAAATATCGCTTTTAACGACGGATCGGATGGTCGGTGGTTTCGACTGATCATGCCCTCAATGTTATCTTCGTAGTTGTTGTCTGACGTGACATGGCGTGCTGCCTGCTGATTTTTGTTCCCCTAATGCTGATGTTTGCGGTTATGGTTTGCACAGGGCGGGTCTTCAATTGAGGGCGGCAACTGGTTCAAACAGGCTGAGATGTTGTGACCTCAACGCTCTGAATGATATTGTTTGGCAGCAAAACGTCTTCGGCGCGTGAAACAAAGAGTCGTGATTCTTACAAATATTTTTCCTTTTCAGTAAAAATGTTTTAGTAATGTTTTGCAAAATGATTAGTGTCTATCATTTATGTAATCCTTCGGAGAGGTACAAACTAACTCTGCCTCGTGGATATGCTGTGTTTCTCGAACGCCCGCTAACTCACTGATGCTGCTGTTGTGGAGATATGAAGGAAAGCGAGACCAGGCGCTTTTCGCGGTTCTGTAAATGTAACCCTGAGCAGGCGCAACGGGTTTCATATTTTATTTTATTTTTGTTTGAATGGCTGCGTCTGGGCAATTTTGTTCCGGCATAGCGGGAAAGAGGTGACTCGGGGTGGCTTCTGGCCGAGTCCCGGTATCACACGCTCACGCACGCGGGGAACGGCGGGGTGAGCGAGGCCGGAGGCGGGCGAGCCTGGCGGCCGCTGTTATCTCTGGGTCGATGACTCGCTGCCACCGGTCTGACTGGCCCTCGGCTCTTTCGTCTGCGGGTTGTTTTACCACCACGTGACTCGCTACGCGCCTCAGATGTTTCTCCGGTTCAATCTTTCAACTCCATCCCCGGAACAACATCAGTCGCGACTCGCACCGCTGATGGATGACGGCGCACCTCTGTCTTCTTATTTGAAGTCACCTGAAACGTGACTGTTTGATTTGAACTGTTATTGAGCCAGATGATCACTCACGAAAATGTTCAGCGGACTATTAATGGGCATGCTAACGATGGTGCGGACGGTGTGTTGTTACTGTTCGGCTCGGGGACTGTGATTGAAGTGCGTGTTAACGCATGTTGTGCGTGGTCTTTGTTTGGTTCGTCGGCGCGATGAGCGGGATGTTGAATGCTGAATGTTTGACCT
>BRZM01001856.1:31979-101471 GCA_033238685.1 Lates japonicus
CCACATTGGCTTTTCCTCCAGAATAATAAAAAAAAAAATAAAAAAAAAATCCTGTGGATACTGAAATTACATTTTGATTGTGTTTTCATATAATGTAAAAACAGCATTGTGAAATAAATGTCAGATTACAGTCCCAGTGATAAATCTAAATAATTACACAATCACGCTTTTGTATTTTGATCAATATAACCAGATTCCTTATTGGGTTTGAAGACTCCAACAACACATTATTACATTCTCCTCAGTGATAATCTTAATTTTCTCATTAAAAGTGGGCACTACTTATCTGATTTTGCTTAGCAGCCCAGTGGCTGTATGTACTCTCTGTTTTGACTTAAGCAATGGGCTTAAGTGAGCCTAGGGTGTTTGTTCTTGTAAAATTACTTAAGACTTGTCAAGATACTGGCTTCGTGCTTCAGTTCCCAGGCTCTTTCTGTGTTTGTTATCCAGACTTCCTGTATTTTTGAAATTGCTACAGCAGATTGTAACAGATCTTAAACACAGCGAATTAAATATTTGTTTCCAATGCCTTACAAAGTGTATTTTGTGTTTTAATTACAGTGGAACTAGATAGTCCCAATAGTATTACAGGAATATAAATGGTCTGACCTGTTCCAGCATTGCTATAATAATGTTAGCTAGGATAATGTCATGATTTTCTTGTTGTGCACACAAAGGGACAGCTACATAAATAGCTTTAATAATAAGGATTCCTTTGTATGGGAGCAATGACTAGAATATATGAATGTCTATGCAAAATCAAGACAAATGTGCGGTTGAAACAGACATTGGTTGATTATAGTATCCAGGACATTCTGCACTTTATCTTTTACGGGCCTGTTGTCTTATAATGTTTGTATCATTAGTTTCCTGACAATGATTTAGCATTCAGCCATCTACCCCGATGACCTGTGCTGTGTTTTAAATGTAACCTTCTTTTTAGCCTAGCCATCATTTGTCACTTCTGAGCTGTCAAATACACACAAATTGGCACTGCCACAGCCAGTGACAGCAAAGACACAGGGGCTGCAAAAATGACAGGGCAATCAGCTACATCTATTACATTTACGCTGGGTCTGGGAAAGGTTAGCAAGTTGTTCCTGAAAAGATTACCTCTGTAATTTCTTTGGGATGATGGGACCTTGGTTCTGCTGCCAAGCCTGCTTTTTGAGTCAGGGCCCCCTGAATGTTAACTAAGACCCAGGAGCAGGTCAGCAGGCAGGCAAAGGGACAGAGGAGGGCCCGGCGCCCTGCTCCAACACCAGCTGACCAGCAGAGTCGTTGCAGAAGGGGTGCCATCCATCTTTGGCACAATGCTAATGATCCATCCTGGGAGAGGTCTGTGGTTGGGAGAGCTATCAGGTGGGTTCTCCACTGATTGCCTCCCTGCTGCTAGGCGCAACACCAACTCTGAGATCTCTGCCAGCAAGCAGGCTCTCTTGCAAAAGATTCTCTAGGATTTCTTCAGCCAAGAAGAGCCAGAACTGTTTGATGTCCTCACAACTGCTGTCAACCCTCTGGTTGTCTTCTTTAAGCTTCTACGCTGCAGGAACATTTCATGTGGTGCCACAAAAGGCGCCTTCTGGTTCAGTTTTTTTAAGCTTTACTTTGATCTACATTATTCAACGGTTTTCAACTCCATCTCCAAACTATGATAAGCACTGCAATATGGTTCTGAAACTCTTGTAGCCCTAGATCGCCAGTACACGAATGCTTGATCAGTGGTACTATGGTGCAGGCAGCTAGGCTGCATAAAACACATGGTATGACCAACACAGTTATCTCAAAACATTACCAGACTTGAATCTGACATTGGCCTGTCACAGACAAGCAAACAATAAGTGGCAAAACACAAATCACAGTTTTTCACTACTGTGTGTGAACGCCACAGCTCCCAACTAGCTCTATTTATTTCTGAGAGAAACTAAAATCCTTTAAAATCTACTGAATTTTCATCAGAAAAATTCCAAATTTCTCTTATAACACCCAGAGACAAAAATAAACCCACCATAACTTCAGAATTCTATATATTTACTAATACATATTATAGTAAATACCTACATTTATATAATATACAGTACACATCATAATGCCCACCTAGCAAACCAAACACATCATAATAAACACTTACTGGTGTAATGCATGCTTACACACTTGTGCTAAATGTATTTAATAAAGCACTGTAAGGTCCCACAACACATTCTCATTAAACCCACCCCAGAGTATATTTAGATCCTTATCACTGTGTTTGATGAAAAGTATAATATTATTTGTCCGACCGTATGTCAAGGTAAAAAGACAATTCACCTATCCACCATTCTTCAGCCCACGATTGTCATTTTATCTAATTTGGTTCTAATGAAATGGCCAATTAAAAATAACTGCGTACTTTGTTAATAAAGCAGGAGACTGACTCAAGGGAACATTTCATTGGCAATTTAATTATGCAGTCTGGTATTCAGATGTTCTCAGCAAATGCAGTGAAGACTATAAAGCTGTTGTACATGCTCTGGTTCCATCTTCATATTTGCATAACAGAAAGAGCACCATGTGTTTGCAAAGCTGCCGACACACGAAGCCTCAGCGATGTTTAGAAAAATGCTGTTTCAGTATTTCTATCTGTAGAGATCTGCATTGCTTGATGCGTCATACCTCACTAGATTCAGTCCCTGTGACATAGGTAGTATTCTAATGTTTGATTTTCAAAACATGAGTATAATTATATATTCGTTGTTGATGCTGTAATCTACAAGTACACATACACAAAACACTGAAGAATTAATGTCAAGACCTACTTCAAATGTCTAAATGGTCCATACGCTTATAAATATGATATAAGTTAATAGTAAATAAATAAGTCGCAAATTCATCTAAATCTGCGTTACTCCAGTCTATGAATTTTACTGAATTCTTCATTGTTTTCACCTGCTTTCATTGAGTTGTGCTGTAAGCTCTCTGTTTCATGCCTTTTCTGAGGTAAATGATGTGAATAGCAGGGGAGATCCTCACTATTAACCATATGGTTTAATTACACCCATAAGGTCATAATGTTTCAGGGTTAATATCAAATGTAAACATAGTAAGGGGACCCATGCATATTAATGACTGTCTATATTCCTTGTGCAAAAGAAGACGGGTAGATGGCAAATCTGTATTTTCTTTCTTAAGACAACTCTGATTGTATAGTGTTCATAATGGCAGCAATTGATGATGAATAAGTGTTCAGTCTATTCTGTTCTGACGGTAGAGTTTTAAATAGTCTGACTAATCTGCAGTAGTCATTCTCAGCTAATAGCCATATTAAGTGTGATTTTTGTTTTACTTGTCTTGTAGTGTGTCAGTTGGTAACCAGGCTAACCAGGCAGCCATCATGTCATGTTGGGCTGAGATCGCTTGAGCAGGCTCATAAAGTTTAAATATATAAACTTCACAAAAGTTCATTAATAAATGATTTTCTCCTAGGTATGATTTGCCGCCTTCCTTTGTCGACATTTCTCTTTACACATTGACAGTATTGGGACCCATTCTCCCCTCAGCTATAATAAGAAATATTGGCTTTTAAACAGTCACATTAAAGCATATGGATGCTCAAAGACCAGCCTAACATTGATAAAAAGCCTAAAAGGTTATACAGGTGTAATTCCACAAATCTGGAATACGCACCAAAACAACTATCACTTTATGTGAGAAATTAGCAAACAGTTATCATTTCTATGACATAAAGGTCCATGCCAACATGCAGGGTAAATAATATTGAGCGCCTATGAAACATAAGTAATTCTTTACTACATCTCTCTTGCTAATTGAGTTGCTACCAAGAATGTTAGTACTCTGGAGGCGTAATTTGTCAGTGCAAAAACATCCGAATGGACCAATTTGTTGGTTCCTTTTGAGGCTGTGAGTTCAACAGTCTTTGATCAACCTTTTAAGGTCAGTATCTCAATACAGAGGAGAATTACACAACCAGAAAATATTTCATCTTTTAAAGACAGGAGAAATATTTTTGTAGTTACACTGTTGGCTGTAATGGTGAATAAATTCTTTAGAGGAGCTTGAAGCCAGAAGCTGGGAAAAATAACTTTTATTGCACAATATTTATTATTTGTCACGGATGCTAGCAAACATTTATCATAAAGTGACAGAAAATAATTATAAGTTTGTTTTTCTCATCGGTCACTGGATGTAAGCTCTGCGTGTACTGGCAGTTACGGTGGGCTTCCTCTGGCTTACACTCAAATTAAAATGGTGCTTCAAAGTTCGGTGTTGGCTGAGGGGCTTGATCAATCTTTGATTTTGAAAGATTCTTGGCACTTTGACAATGGATGTGCTAAGGTTGTTTGACAGCTCAGGCAGATGTGAAAATTCTGTTTTGCTTAAATAATATGATAAGTCTTTATAAGTTATAGATGGTGTGCTGACCGAGTGTCTCAGTGAACCTGCTTGCCTTAACATCACTGTTATTATATCAAGCTAAGTTCTCTACTTTGATGCATACTGACACTATACACAACAAACATATGTACTCAGTCAGACATTACTGCCTCCTTAACTGCCTCATACTTAAACCTAATTAGCATTGGCTTGCCTAATGATACTACACATTCACACAGTTGTTATGTTGCAAACCAGAATGTCTTTGATTTTAAAAGTATTGAATATGACATTAAAGAAAAAAATGCGGTTAATGTTTTTCACTTAATCTGCAATACTGGGAAATCCGTAACAATGCCTCATTGCAGACCAGTGGTCTCAGGTGCAGAAACGGGTTCTTAATATTGCTAATTAGGTATCAATTAATACAGTATTACCTACAATGTCGGAATGATAAACTACACACTTTTTAAAGTAGATATCTTTGTGGCCAGTTAGAAAAAGAAAAGAAATCTGTCCTAGCTTTTCTGTATGATCTGAAACTCAATAAAATGCTGGTGTTGTCTTTCATTAATAGATGTAATTGCTACTCCCACCCGACCACCAAGCACAACTGTTGCTCCTGACAACCTTTATCTGGATGTGAATAAAGACTGTTTACTATTTGTAAGGACTCTGCTTTACCGCAGACTCCCTAGATGCTTGTTACCATAGAATCAGTAAACAAACCTAATAGTGACTTTTAAGCCATCTTAACCTGTTGTAACATTTTACAGTAACGGTGACAGCTGGTTAACTCAACCGGCTGGACTTGCTAACATAGTTCTAATGCACACTTAATAAGCATAATTGTGTTTCTGAAAATATAACATGTTACAGATGTTATGTGACATACTGGATTGTAATAACGAGTGCAGCTGGCCTTTTCTCTTATTAAGCAGATTTAGCTAAAATGGCCAAGAGTCCTATGCTGATCACCACCTTATCCCATTCATTTATACCTATGAAGTCCCTTGAAAGTACATGGCTGGAAACTGCAATTGTGCTGGCAGTAAAGGGAAAAATTAGTGGTACATTAAAAATGCTGAATTGCTTAAATTAATTTGGAAATAGTAGACTTAGCTAGTGGAGGCCCTCACTCCTGTGTTCATGAGAAATGCTGCCTCAGCAACCCAGACCATTGCTGTGTTGGTCTGTGCCCATGAATCTAAATGTGGCTTTGTTTTCCTGTTTTTTTTTTGCTGCAGTATTCAAAAGAAATATCATGACATAATCTCTTGGTACACCACCATCAACCATAATCCAGCATCAATCACTTCATATTCCAACCATTAAACCCTAATCATAAAGAAAATATTGCATTAATATTCTGTTTGTAACACAGACACACCTGTGTTAAAAACAAAACAAAAAACTTAGCTGAGAAAAATAATCAAGATTAACAACTAATAACATACACAATAAACTAAAACTGTTTTGCTTGGAATGTATCCACACTCTATAATGGTGAGGGTCATATAATTTATTTCTACTCAAAACATTCCAGCAAGGCCTCAGATAAGATATCAGGTTGTACAGCGCACTACATCATTAGCTCACACATGCACAGGCTCAAGGACCTTTAATTTACAGTGAGAAAAGTCTGTTCCTTCACTGTGGTTAAGAGAGTGGGTGACGGTGGCGAAAACCTGGCCAGACCATTAATTAGGTAGACCTAAAAGCATATTTATCAAAGGCTAAGCCTTAGAATTATCTTAGAAATATTGATCTAATAAGACAAGACAGGTTAATAGAATAAAAAGGCCTTGAATAAGTGTGCTTATACATAAAATATCAACCTGATCTCATGTAAGCGAATCATTGGATGTAACGTTCTAAATGTTATAGCAAGCAGATCACTTAACAACTGAAATGACCCTCCTTTATGTTCTGACACCGACAACTGGCTTCTTATGTTCACTCACAGTTAAAATGTCCAAAGCCTCTGGCTTAATTCATCTCGGCATTTGAATTCCATGAAAAATGGCCGCTCAGAGTGAAAAGACTGATTACGTGAACTTGACTACGCTGATATCAAAATAAATATTTCATGAACTCCTTCAATCAGAAAACAGTGCACACTGGTCCATGGGGAATAAACAACCCTGCAGATTCTGTCTGAATCGTCTAAATGGTGTCAATCACAAGAAGTGAATGGGCGCTCCGCCCGGCTGGTAGTGACGGTAGCGCCCAGTGGCGATTGAGACAGGCAGACTGATTGAGGGCTTATCTTATGGTGGAGCCATGGGGTATTAACAGAGATGTGATGGCCAGCGTCCGCCCGGTTGAGCTGGAAATAAGCTGTTGGGCTCGGGGCTGCCTGCCATCATTCTAGAGGGTAATGATCTCTGTCTGGCTCAGAAGTAAGTAATAGTCTGCCACAGGTTAGTAAGGGGCATGACACAGCGCCCGCTGACAAAGTTGAACTTGGACAGATGAGCACAGGTCAGTACACTGCTATATCTTTAATATATTTGTAGAAGCAGACTCATAAAAGATTAGAATATATTGTAAAACCTGAGTTCATAACAAGTAAGAGATGAGCAGCACTTGATTTCTAGCCATGGACATTTTTAGGTTTTCCTTATGATCAAGGAATAATGTGGAGTAGCTGCGACAGATATTGCTAGCTAAAATACAGCTCTTTAAAAGTCACTTAGTGTCTTACACCATGGAATTTTTTCTGTGAATACACAGAAAGTGTTCACAATGACCATATATTATAAATGATGCTGGAGATGATTTTTGTTCTTGAGCTCAAAATGGAGGCAAGAAGTATGTTGAGGAAACAGTCGAATCAACTCCCTCCATTATCTTTAGCAGGATAATTAATCAATTCGAGCCTTGCCAGTCTCAATCTTTGGAATAATTGAACCTCGATGACTTGAATAATTATTTGTTTGTGATTAGTGTTTCGCATTTGGAAAACAAATGAGCGTGTGCTGGTACACATACTCAGATAGTTTTTTCTTTTGGTGTTGGTAGGTAAGATTTACAAAGATGTAGATCTTGAGCAACAGACTGAAACTATGTTATGATAAATCCTTACTTTCTTGCAACTAAATCACAATTTATGTCATTATGTGTTTTTTTATTCCAGAAGCTAACCTCAGCTTGAAGGGTCAATAAAACATGGACGTATTTCTGCCCTCGTGGCGCATCAATACAGACTACACTGAATCAAAGGCTAATATTTCTCAGTCATGAGGTCAGCCTGGGTTACAGACACAATGTCTTTATGTAGTGACGCGCTTGAAAACAATTATCGGGAGTCCTGGTTCACCATTAGGGTGTGTTGGGACATATGGCTACTGCAGCAAATAGCACGTCGAGGGCCATTTAATGGCACCGCTTCTATCATGCCGTTTTAATTTTGCTCATTTGTTTCCATTAAATATTTCATCTTCCCTTCCAATATTCATTTAACTTCCTCTTTAAATTTTTACCAGTCTCTTTGCAGTTACTATCTTCTTGCCTCCTTTGGGCTTTGCAATCATAAATAATTATTCATCTACACCCAGAAAAGAGATTGCATAAAACATGCTGTGAATCCTTTTGTCTTTTCTCATTAGTGATATGTGATGCAGCCTAAATACTTCCACGCTACCCACTTATGGAAATTGGTTGGAGAACCTTCCTAATGATTCTGCTTCACAAATAGTTGTGCCTCCATCTCTGATCCTAACGTTCATCCTTTCATGATGAAAGGAGGGGTCTGCCACAACATCTGCGCTGAGATCTGGAGTTCCTGTGTTACTCCTGAAAGGAGGAATCGGCTACATCCTGAAACAGACACTTTAGGTTTTATTATTTGCATCAACTGCTAGGCTACAGTGGGCCTATAAGGAGATCAATAGCTGCTGAGCTGCATTTTATTGTGTTTAAGGATATCTGACAGTAATGATGAGCAAGAATGAAAATGTTATAATATTTCACTAACGAGCTAGTTTGCATTGGCTCTTGACAGTACTGTATATTCTGAATACAATTTAAACCATATTCATTTTCATAGTATCAAACATCAGGACAGATTAATTTAAAAATAAAATAAAATTTAGTAAATATCAAGTACAATAACAAGTAAATTTCCATTGTTCAACTTGACTTTTCTTTAACATTTAGGAGTATAAATGCTGTTCATTTCTATGATATTTGGGATGGTGTTTATAAAATTGAGATATGGTGATGCTATAGCCTGGCTCAACAGATTTGTCTTGGCTAAACAGGCAACATTTGTCTTAATTTGTTAGATAATTGCAACCGACTCATTAGCAAGCAACACCGTGAAATTACGGAAGGGTGGAAGGAAGCATAAACTCTTAATTTGACTGGATTATCACTTTTGATGAGGCCTAATGATCCAACAGGCCATGTAATGTGTTAATTAGAAATTACACTACAGAATGATCTGCTGCACACAGAGGAGGTATTAACCAAGAAGCAATAAGTATCTTAGATATAAGCTGTCTTTTTCTTTCTTTTTTTTTTTTTTTTCATGAAGGTCTGATAGTAGATAGCGAATTGATCTATCCCCAAAAGATATATTATAGATGCATTTCATTGCAACTGGCTCACTTCATTTGGAGATGAGTGTTGTAGAAAGCTCTTTCTGTAAACCAAATAATGTGCTCCCTTTCTCCAGAAATGAGGCCTAACCTGAGGGTGACACACCAACTACATTCATGAGAATATCCATTATTTCAAAAAGTGCTTAATAAGGAAATGTGTCGTCAGTAACACAAAAGATACAACAGTAGTCATTGTCAAATTCAGATAAATGGGTTTCCCAACTTCAAATGTAATTTAAAAAGCGGTTCTTGTAATATTATTGCAACTGTAAATTTTCTCCTCATTACATTTCTGGGGTTTGCTTCGTTTTAACAAGGGTTTTGAGTTATAGCTGATTTTTGTATCAATAAAGATCCCAAACTGCAGTATTTAAGTAAAGCATCTGCCTCCACCTGGTGGCAAAGATTGAGAAACCACTGTTGGTGACCAACGATCTGCTGAAGTGGATAGTGTAATTGTTTCAAAATCAGATTCCAAATCCCATTGTTGAAAAGCAATGCATATATTACTGTAATTAAACAATTACAAATCTAATTTTTTGTGGTGTGACTCCAACCTATTGCTGCAACAATATACCGAGGGCCAACATTTTTACCTTCAGAGCTGGTTTGACATTACATAACATCATTGTGGGCACTTCAACATCTCTCTGTCTTTGCATTGTGGGGAAAAAAAACAAACAAGCAAAAGCAGCGGGTTTATGAATAATCTTTTTAGTTTAAGTTACAACTTGAAAAACTTATAGAACTACTAATGGGCCGTACCAAAAGTAATGTAAAGATAATACTTACAGACCAGCAATGGAAAGTACTTATATCTTCTTTACCTAGAGTACAAGAAGCAAATGACATAATGTAAAACTCTCTGCTACAAGTAAAGTTCTGCATTCACAACTTTTCTTCAGGAAAGTTATAATTTAAGTAGCAATAAAATACTACACACAAAAGGTAAAGAAATGCGAGTTATGCAGAATGGAACCTGTATTTTTCATATTACTGGATTATTATTAGCAATTCTGTAAATGTGAGCAGCATGTTAATATTATTACTAATTAAAGGTAAGAGCTGGTTGGGTTCTTACTAATAACAATGCATCTTATTTTATGAACTGAAATAGCATACTTCTCCCTAAAGAAATAAGATTCACTGAAAAGTATACAACCACACGCACACGTATTCTAGCAGCAGTTTGTCCTGAAGCAGGGCCATAGATGCACATTGCGATAAATGCATACCTATTCTTCTCAACCACTTTCTGCCACCTGGCTGCAACTTACAGTAATACTAAAGATAATCCTGTTTAAGGTGAAAAACATTTACAAAGCAAACACAGAGATGAAGAGACAGTTTCTACCTTTTAAAAATGTTTATTTCCACTATCAGCAGAGACAGTGAAATCTTGCTTTGGGCAGCGTCACCTCGACAGTTCACAGAAGGGCCAAACGGCAAGGATGCCAGGTTTGCTCATTTTTCCATAGTGCAGTCAAGTGGTGACTAATATTTTATCTATTAACCTATATCCAACTCCTCTAACTGTACTTATCTGATATATCACACATTACAGCTGGGCAACAATACTTTATCAACTTCGTTTTGACCATTTCACTTATGAAAACTGAAAATACGCGGTATCTTTGGAATATAAAGATACCAGGATAGAATAACTATATTAGTCAGGTGATGAAAATGATGCACAAAAATAACAACATTCAAAATGAATTTCTGTGTATTGCTGCATGCTTAGTCTCGATAGCAGGTAGAAAGTTCAGATACGAACCTGTGACGGAGACACAACTGGCAATGACAACCACGGAAGGCTGGCTACCACTGGCTGCAAACCTAACAACAGAATCCTCAATTGGCGTCGTTAGCAAAATAACAGTCTTCTACTACCATTACACTGCTGAGTTGTTGCTGGATGACTGGCTGGTTAAATGGTGAATACGCACGTTACGCATTCACGGATCCACGGCACGGTTGTCTAATCTCGTGTCGCAGTTGTCAACTGTCTTGTCTTGATTGGGTTCATGGTTACATCTGGCGTTAAATGGACAACGTTAGCCTGTCTTTTTACCATGCTTCATTAAGCGCTTCGTGACTAACGTGTGTTACGTTCGCAGGAGAGCGCTCTGACTTGGAGGAAGGAAGGAAGGAAACTGATAAGTAGGATCACCGCACCGTTGCTTGTGCAAAACTAGCGCAGTTTTGGACTACCAGTTCACCCCGTGACGCATTTAGAAAGGTGACTATTTATGCCTGTGTGACATTACAACACTATTTGGTTAATAAGATATGCTGTTAGTTGGCGTAGCTGGCTGTCAACAACGATGATCCTCCCGGCTGGCGCTGGCCACAGCGGACAAGGCCGCTTTTCGCTTTCAACTTCTAAAGAAGTTGTGTAAAATAAGATTTAGCCATCTGACTGATTTGGAAACAAACGGATCTTTTAAGCGACTCTCATCGGGGGACTCTTTCACTTCAAGTCCGCTCAGCGATGGGACAAACTTAACCAGCGCGGATGTGATTGAGGTGAAAGCTGTGCCTGAGGTGTAAGTATTATGAATTTGAACGACCAGCTCGGATGCCGCCCAGGGGACTCATGAGGAGCTGGGAAACGAACCGACTTCTAGTCCTTCTCTTCTGGAGTGTCAGGTGAAGGTGAGGAGGAATTAGACCGTTGCAAATAGCACAGCGTCCACTGTTGAAAATAGCGAAGGGCACTTCCGGGAGAGTCTGGCAAAACAAGGGTACGCCACAGGAAGGACAACTCAGACAATGAGCAAGAAGCAGCCAGGAGCAAGCTTACCCCAGTGAGCCTGCCCCAGCCACGCTCACCATCTGGACCCATTGAGAGGTCTGTATGTGTGCATTTTTAATGTTTAGCCTACGCGTTGACGACTAAAAACATTAACTGGTGTCTGGTTTCATCTCTTCATCGCAAGAATGCTGTTCTCCCAGACTCAAGCACCTGGCCCAGATGACTGCCTATGTTCAAGTGTCTGTGAATGTTTTTTTCCAGCGCACTGCATTGAACGTTTCTTGACAGGCCAGCGAGCCTCAGCATTATTACCAGCCACCAATGCTGAATGCTATTATTTATGCGCAGGATCAAAAAGAAACAGATATATCCTTTCAGAACTTTTGGCATTCCTCTATTTGTACGGCGTACAAAGCAACAAGTTGAACTGGTATGACATTGTTCCTGAACATAACAGAGGGTGGACACGATAAAGGATATCTCCTGTTGGGTTGTCCGGCGTTAAACTTATAGAATCATATAATGTAATCCAGCACAACAACACTATAGCTAGGACACCAAAAGAAAATGACCTGAGTTAAATCAACGCTTCTCTGGCACAATGAAAAAATGGAAACTAAGCTTCAGAAATGAAGCATGTTGTGGAAACTAGTTAATGGACTTATGATATTGTATAGATTGTGACTTTCATTTGCCTACAAGCCTCTGAAGGTTATGATCAGCAACATCTGTGGACAGTTGAGCAACATCACACACACACACAAAGCATCACATGGTTGATTTTTGACAAGCGTATTTAGAAGATGACTCTGTAATCCTTAGCAAAGAGGGTGGAACCTGTAATGTGCTCAACCAGAATGTGCACATTACTTCCAGGTGCAAGCTTAGAATAGAAACAAAATGAAAATGGAAAGGGTAACACCTGGACGGCAGTACAAGCTGACAGATTTAGTTCCTGTATGGAGACGTGTTAACCAAAACCCTATCTGCATGGTCAACACCAGTGTTCTCAAGCCATTCACCCGTTAGTCTGGTCCTTAATTCCAGATCATCATTAAGTGCACTATTGTTGTGGTTGTCTTTTATTTCTAATTTTTCCATTTAGTCCCTAATGAGGCTGATTCCACCTACATGCAGCCAAGTCCCCCAGTGCATAAACCGGAGCTTTCTTTTCTGAAACTGCATTCTGTGGCACCCATACCCCTCTCTCAGTTGGTTGAAATGTAATGTGGGGATTAGCACTATACATAAGCAGACAGCTAAACACATTAGCCATGAAATGTTGAGCACCGTGCCGAATGTTTTGTGTCTGGGAGGCTAAATACAGCTATGTATGCGATTAAAGCATCAAGGGAGCTCTGTACAGAAAGATACAGATACCATGATCAGCATTAGTAAACATGTATGGTTTATAAACTAAGCCTACTCTTACAAGCTTGTCAGCTTTTTGAAGCCGGTGATCTGATTATGTGGCCAGCTGCAAAACTAAACTCTCGAACACTTTCGAAGAACATGCAGGATTATGAATCATGTGGTGGCACTGCAACTCAGGCACCTGTCCGGTAGCTTGTGCAGCCAGGTGTCATGGTTGTTTTAATTCCTAGATTTAAAAGCCAGTGGTTTGTTGAGAAGAAGGCAATAGCCCATGTGTCATCTTTGAGGACTACTGTGATGATTAGGAACCACACTTTCTTCAGTATGAACATTAACAAAGAGTTTTCCTGATGTTCAGAATTCACTTCAGACAATTATACTTGAAGACAGTATGTCCAGCTGTGATTATAAATGTTGCAAAAAGTGCTTAAATGCAAATATGATAAGGAACATAGTCATCAGTCATGTCATGCACACTGTGACTAAATCTTACCTAATAATTGATACTAATTGATTTTGGGTGTTAGAAACTTGTCACTAAACTTAGCCAATTTATATAAACAATGACACTGATCTCTTACTGGCAACCATTTCATAGATAAAACAACTAATGTAAATGAATAAAGAATGCGTTAAAGTATTGAATAGCATCCCTAAAACATAAAAAACCACAACATTTAGGCTTATTTATTTCAAATGTTGATCTTCAAACTTGTAAGCTTGATTTAGAGGCTGCTGATCACCCACCAGGGAAAAGTAGTATGAGCCTTAGACATCAGCGGATCATATGCTGATGTAATTTTAGACCTTCAGTTTAAGTGTGAAATATCATTCTTTTGAATGAACACTGGATTCTTGCTCCAACAATGTGTAGCATTTTGGTAACATAATCTATCATGTTAACCAACATATAGACCTCAAAGTACCTTTAGTCAGAAGTCGTCCATTATCTTTATCAGTACTCCATTGATAGAGGTTTTTCTAGCTGAGGTATTAACTTAAGAACAAAAGTGCCTTTGTTTTCTTGGTAGATCAATGGAGCGATCAACACTTACATAATCCTTTGAGGATTGTACAAGTCACAAGCCAGTGTTGACGATAACAGTATGTGTTTTGAATTTTGTTTGTCTGAATAATCTTTGCTCGCAATGCTCTTGATCTGTAGACCATCTGTAGTACAAAGCCATTTACAACATTAGAGATCATTCAACATAAAAGGTAGCGTAACCTTTTAATGGTTTTCCTCAACCCAGCGTAAGTCAATCGCCACAACAAGCCCGTCTGAGAATGGAGGTTGAACTTAAGGAGAAGTGGCAGGATGAGGACTTTTCCCGCGATATTGTGTCATTCACTCATAATATTTGTAATCGTAGCCAGCGGATCATGGTTGCGCAACTTTACATCACGTTTGTGTTTGAAGTGCATGAACCATAGACCTACTGGTATGACCAACTCCTGTTTGATTATTGAAGCTACCAGGAGGAGGGGCTTGAAGATGGCTTTGCCAGGACACTCTGAAGAGGGAGACCCTGGTAATGAAAACAGAAGAATAGTATACTGAATTGCATTGCTGCAGTGGCGGATATATTCAGGACATGTTCAGATTTTTCAAGTCTGTCTCAAAACTCACATGCGGATTTTTATGATCAGACTGCTGTAATCGTTCATTCCTGTTCAGTTTGTGCAAATGCATTCAAAGTTCAGCTGAAACTAATGATCCAACTTAGCCAGATCAAGGAATCTTCCAGTGTGGTCTTTTAGTACAAAATCTGCTTTTTCTTTCTTAGCTACGGGAGAGAGTAACTCAAAAAGGAGGAAATGCGTGGTAGACTACGCTTTTTCAAATGCACTTGATTTGTGTTACTCAGACTATTGACTTACAAGCACTCTGGTTTGTTCCTAATACATTAAAAATTAAGTATTATTGGGAAAAAGATTTCTTCATTTACATGCAAATATTGTATTATAATAAACTTGAAAAAAATCAAGAACCTTAGCAATGGTTGTACAAACGGTATAAGCACTAAATGTCTTGGTATCTACTCTGGGTTATGTAATGGACCATGGCAGAAGGCAAAGAAAAAACGCTCAGAAATCGATCAGCCGACCGCAGCGAGGTTCTCTTCTCTCTGATGAGCTGGATGAAAGTACAGAGCTGGACCTCGTGTTATGGGCACCCCTGGAACAACAACAATGGGATTTGTGAATGGGAAGGTAAGACTTCTCATCTTGACAAAAGCCAGGCAGTTTAGTACCTCTAAGTATGTTTATGCCTTGCCTGTTCTAGTTTGTTTTGTTAATACTGAAGATTCAAACAGTAAGATTGACTTGATGAGGTTGGAGGGTGCAAGACTGCTTGCGACCTAGCTGAAGTCTATGGTGGTATATTTATTTATGAAAACATTTATCCTTTTTGGGTTGAAATTCGTTTGCTTGTATCAAACCAGTCTATTATGTCCTGGTTCATGGAGCCATTGGCTTTTTCCTTCCTTTGGAATTTTGGTTTCAGTAGGCAGCTGTCTGCCTGAAGTGTGTTAAAATGTAACTGTTGTTTGTGTTTCCACTGCTGCCTTCCTCTTTTTCACTTGGAAAATTGTTTCCATTCTACCCTGAAACAGGCTGCAGGCCAACAACAGGTTTCTCTCTTCCTTGTGGTAAGGTCTCCTGGACAGCCTGTGTTTTTGTGTTTTTCCCCTGCGGCCATGATCAATCAACCCCTATTGTTCAGATTATTTTCTGTCTTCTTCAGGTGTTCAAACAAATCATGGGAATTTTCAAGTTTCATACTCTTTCATTTTCAGTCAGTGTTTTGTGCATGTCATTTTGTCCTTTCCTGAAAATTTCTGCATTTGAGAAAACAATCAAAGTATTAGCAACCTGTCAAGTGGAAGGAGGCGGTTTAATGAGCCAGCATTTGCTAACTGAACTTTTGATTATTAGTCATTCAATGTCACATTTGCAAGATATCACACATTACAAGAAATTGCTGGCGGATGGCTTTACATCATAGATCTAATTTGGGGCATTCAGGTTTGTCATTTCGTTAGAGGTCTTACATTATATGATTTTTAAATGATCTGGTAAATAATTTTTCACAAATAATCGCTTGTATAATATCGTTTCATCCATTCAGCCCCAAAGATCCTCAGAAAAGTGTGTTTAGTTTGGTTGCGCACACCTTCCTTCCGGTTCCATTGCATGCTTTGCCTTACGATCATCTGGACACTTTGCTCCCATTTCCTCCTTGATGTGCAGGGTACACACTGTGCACATCATGCATCGACAAAGAATGCACAGAAATTCAGCAGTGGATACCTGGGTATCTCAGCAGTGGTGCATCGTGTCGAATGGAAATGTTTGAGCTGATATCCTTCATTATACCATAACAAACATGATACTGGTATGGGACACTCATGATATTTTAGATTTGCTGACCCTAAGAGCGAACATTAGTCAAGATGTGATTTTGTTGTTGATTTGGAGAGAAAGCATGCCATCAGATGAAATACATGCAAAAAACATCAGAATGTTACTATCCATTGATTAAAATCCATGTGACTGAAAAAAGTAAATGATGAATTATTAAATTATTTAATCAAATTAGACCAAATTAAATGAGCAGACTCAACCACTGGGTCCAAGCAACTACAATATCCAAACTGTGGGTTTGAAATACCTCTTTCTCCTTTAGGCGACCTCCCTGGCGAAAACCACAGAACACAGAAGGCGTGGTGGGTCCGGGAGTACTCAACCCAGAGGAAAGGAGGAACCAGCTGGAGGTGTTTCGCATGAGAGACCAGAACATAGGGTGGACATGAAGGCCCCATTGAGCCTTACAGCAGGTTATCCCAGCCATGGAGGTCAGTGGCATACACTGTGATACTGGCACAGTCACATAAATACAATGTTAAGTAGCATATATGCCAATATATTTAAACTAGCCTACTTTTGGCTTTATATTAATTCTTAAGTCTGTGTTTATTCAAAATATGAAGTAAAGAAATGTTGTGAATAACTTGGTTTGATCATGAAAATAGTGCTTTGATACGGACGCTCAGTTTTGATGTTTGATTTTCACTGCAAGGTTACTATGGAGCAGGTTTTGAATGCCATAATTGTGTGTTTGCTAATATGCTTGCCTGAAACGTCCAGCAAATTACCAGATACATCATGGACAATTTATTCAAGTGGTGTTTTCTTTGATTTCCTTCATTGTAATGACGAACATGTCAGAGAACCATTGCTAATGTGATTTTTCTTTTATTTTTTCTGTCCACGTCGCGGGTATGTCATGGCCTGGAGCTTTTTGGTTGCGAGAACTATGAGGTGTGTATTTGAGCAGGCTGACCTCTTTCGGAAAAAAGATGCCAACGCTGTGGCTGGCTCAGAAAGTGTTATCAGCAGATTGATGAGGTGGGTCAACACCAAAACAAGTAGACCCAACATCATTATATGTTGTGGTGTGATTTATTTTTTAAACCATCTCACTCTTTTGTCAAGGATTGGAAGAACTTGGTCACTGATAATTGTGCATCCTTCTGGTTTATTACGCACCCTGCAACTCACAAAACCTTTACATAAGGTAATTGTAATGTTTGGGTCATTAGAAAGTTAGATAAAGACCTTCTTGAGTAACCAAAAGTTTCTGACATGTTATTACTTCTCCTTACAGCTCAAATTTGGAGTGAAAATAGAGTATGTGCAACAGCGGACACCGCAGAGCTGGTTTCCATGGAGTATGTGTCTATACCAGATTGTATCAAACAGTAAGTGTTTCTCATCACAACAACAACGCACTAAACTCTTTTTAGGTGTGCTTAATACACTGACAGTTGAAATTGTAGAAAGCGATATCAGACAAACGGCACTGTTTTGAAAAAATCAGGAGCAGTTCCTGGCTGATGGGTCTCAGTCCTGGTAGAATCATAACAAGAGTTGTTCTGTTTTCATATGTGAACCCAGCATTTGTAGATTTTGACTACAAACCTGTGCAGTGGAAATATACAGATGCTCATGTGATTTAGTAAATAAAGGAACCGTGACCACATCAGTATAAGATACCTTCAGTCACCTCCATAGAGTTTTACCTGCGCCTGCAGATTTCATCCAGCCGTCACCACAAAAAACACTAGTTAAAAAGGATTCCTCTGATATTCCTTTGATCCTGCCTCGCCATTTTTCCTTTAATTGGGTCTAAATGCGTAGTAGTGGCTGCCTGTGTGGCATAAATGTCGCCATAAGCGTGTTGTCTTGCCTATCAGCTCTGACTTATCACACAAAGAGAATTTGATTGCGTTTTACTGCAGGTGTTTCAACCACACTCTACTCTTCCTGTTAATGGCCAGTGTAGATGAATGTTGATGGTTATAGTGTGACATTTAAAATTTATATGGCGTATATATATTATTATGAAGAAAGATCCACGTGAAGACTACAAATACCTCATTTTCTTTTTACAAAATAACATTAAAACATATTGTAGCCTTGGTGGGAAGGGTATACAGTCTCCAGGTTCTTTCTCAAGTGTACATTACTGCATCTAGATGATTTTTCCTATAAACTGCTATTAAAGAATACATTCTTTTCAAGTGTTTAACCTTATGCATAACTATTGAGCTCATGCTGAAAAAACGGCTGATGCTGTGTTAAAGGCTCTTTATTTGTGTAGCTTAACCTGAGGCAGATCTCATAAGTGGCATTTAAAAAGACCTCAGCACAAATATACGTCTTATTAATACTGGTGTTTTTCTTCTGGATGTTTGGTTGCTGTTGGCTGTGTATTTTCTCCTTTCAACTCAATTTCCTGCTCCCCCTCCTCCTCTTCTGTAGGTTTGTGACGAAAAAATAGGAAAAAGCCGTAAAAAAGTATATACTTTCACCCAGGAACAGTCTCAGCATTTTTTTTTTTTTTAATGCATTTCAGAACTAACAACAAATTATCCTGTTGGCTTTTAGAAATGCAATACACCTCCACTCCGTCCACGTGTTTTTTAGCACTGGATGATACCTTCTGGCCAGAATACACTTTCCTCTTCAATGTCCCATTTCCTCGATAAATTGGGACATTTCTAATAAACGAACTGAGTGGCTGTTTGATTGGTTTCCAAAAATAGGTGGCTTGGTGATTGTCTAACCAAATAAATCCATTTCAATTGATTCTGTGAAGTTCACCTCAAAGCCAACTCAGTTATGTAGTTATCACCTAAAAACAATAGCATATCTTTATGTGGTTTAAAACATGTACGTCCATAATCTTGAATTAGATAAGATAATCCTTTATTGGTCCCACAATGGAAACTTACTGTTTTTTTGGTTTGTTTTTTTTTTTTTTTTTTAATTGCGATACTGTTTCTCGCTGTTATGCGACTCATACAAATTGTTTAAATTCTTATCAGGATGTCCAGTTGCATTGCTGCTCTTCAAAGTAGATGTTGGGCCATCAATGACAGCATTTAACTCGCATGTCTTGTAAAAACCAGGTTTAGAATTGTTGGGTAGGAGTCTGTTCATGTTTGTACAACTGAATGAGGGGCAGAGTAGCTGGTCTTAGTCACTGT
Organism: Lates japonicus; assembly: GCA_033238685.1. Lineage (NCBI taxonomy): Eukaryota > Metazoa > Chordata > Actinopteri > Centropomidae > Lates > Lates japonicus. The sequence continues at coordinate 51,647 of BRZM01001856.1, forward strand.
GGTGTGTGTGGTTGCACTGTAACCATGTCCTCACATGGTTTCCTCAGTAACTGGCCTCACTGAACACACGGCAACACGCTCAGCTCTTTGCATGACTCTGCATGCCACTCCCTGCTGGATGTTTAGTGATTACCCACAAACTGCTTTGTCAGTCTCCTCACACTTTTGAAATATTCTGCTCATTACTGATAAGTAGTGAATGTCAAATTGCTGAGGGATTGTTGTGGAACGTTAGAACATTAGAAAAGTATAATATCTATGCCATTTAGAAGCCTGTGGGATTATTGGAGAGTTTTTGGCATTGTGTGTGTTTTCTCAGGGTGTAAACGTTGTCACAGTTGGTTGTTACTTGCCTCTGTTCTTAGGTGCATGAGTTTCTAAGATGATTGGCAAAACTTGCAAGACAAATGCTGCATAAATGTCACACATTGCCATAAGTACGTTAAAGCAGTGTCTTTGTGAGAATTAACAAAAACTGAAAATCTTAGGCTTAAATCCTATTACAAGCTAAAGATTAGTTTGATCGTTCACAGGTTTTGCTTGTTGTGCTATATATTATACCACACTAGTATGAAATCTGCCACTTTTAAAGTGAGTCTGTACACACTAACATGGGTTTGGGCTTCTGCAGTACATATTAAAGTACACATTAGTGCATTTGTCTTACAAGGTTTCAAGGGGAGTGAGAACCTCTGTAGTATACATCTGATACTGATGGTTTGTATTGCCCAAGTGTTTTCAGTTAGAGGAGCAGGGATAATGTATTAGTGAAGTTGTTAAGGGTGGAAAATATAAACAGACTTATCTTTATTTAATTAATGAAACTAGCTCTGGTAAGTCAAAAAAAAAAAAACATCAAAGATTTATTTATAAAATGTTCTCTCATGAAAAGGATTCCTTTGTACCAATTAATAACACAGTGATCACATTTCAGGACCGCAGTCATATGAAAGAATGTGTTTGTGGTCAGTGTGGTATCCTGTTGGTGCTTGTGATGCCCGGTCAGTGGCGCGGACACCCCTATGACTATCAGATGTCTGGGATCGACCAGGACATGCGACGGGGATGGAGTCGCGGCTGCTGCTGTTCCAGGTGACCCCGCTCACAATCAAAGGCGATGGAGGAGGAGAACAATGAAGAATGTTTAAAGAACCGCAGCCACTCTTTATATTCTGCAATGACGTGACTGGAGACTTGCTCAGCACATCAGGAAAGTGCCTTTTGAAACTGCCTACATTGTCGGAACTACAATTTGCTGTATTTTCTGTGTCAAACAGCTTGATCTTCAGCATTTTTATGCTGTCGGAAACATTTTAATCCTTTTATTTACTGCGGTATATCATGTAGAGCTTAGTTTATTGGTGTTCCCTAGTTACTGTTGTATCTACACACGTTATTTAAGGCACTCTTATTGTTACAAATGGTTGATGCATGCTCTGCTTTGTGCATTTAAATATATATTATATTCAAAAAGGTGACAAGGAGAGAAAATTAATATATTTTATAGTTGCTCTGATTTTAAACTGCATTTTGGTCTCTGACCCACTGGTGGCATTCATAGGTTTTGATGGCACCTTTCACTGTTCACTGTGACGTTCTCTGTTAGAATCCTGCCTGGGAAAATAAAGTTTTATTTTTTGCCCCTCACTTGAACGTGCCCCCTGACTTATGGAGGAAGAACATTTGTTGAGAGCTACAGTCTGAAGCTAAAATGTAGGTCTTAATGTAACATTATTTCCTCCAAGTCAAGTCGTGGGCCCTGCTCTTCAAATGTGGATTAACCAATTCAGACAATTCAGAATATGGGCTAAAATAATCCTGTTTTTTCTCAGCCAGCAAATTTGGTTCTCTGAGCACACTTTGAGAGTTGATTTGTTAATCTTGGATGAAGTTATCTTGAATTACACAACACTCTTATTTGATCAGCATTTGTATCATTGGTTGATTGCAGTTACATCAAGTAGGTGTGTTGGGTGGCAGTTGCCAGTGGACATGAAAGAGAGTTTTAAGTGATAAAAATAAGCTTGCCATTAAAATTAAACCTTGCTGAAATTTCTTAAAAAGCAGCTTTAATGGACAGGGACAGTTTTCAGGAAAGTGAGGACTGTAGCTAATTATTTTTTAGTGTCCAAAATGGCAAATTCTTATTATAAGTCAAATCAAATTCCACATGTTCCGGCTCCTTTTGGCTTTTGACAGTAAGAATCCAGCTGAGATTAATTATTTTTGATCATTACTGTATCAAGTTATATTTTGTTGTATATTTTTATCATGCATACCTATGTGTACCTATCATGTAAGTAGGTGTGTTACGAAAATTTAATTGTGGCAATTGCACCAACAGATCATAAAGATTTCTCAATTCTCTGCATGTTCTCATCTAAAATCACATTTATGTCAACACTCTTTTATTACAAGAGCAAGACATTCTCGATGACTCTGTTATCCACGTATGAAGAACACGACCACAGATCCACATCATTGTTTTGCTTTTTTTTTTGCTTTTTTTTTTTTTTTTTTTTTTTTTTTTTGAATTGGTAACTAGAACAGACAAATGCTGAGTATGTTCGACAAGATTTCAATAATAATCATATAGTTATTATTGGTAATGTAGTTTGTTTGCTTTGCACAGCTCTTCTGTTTAGAATCCACCAGATGGCACCACAAGTGCAGATTTCATTGAAACCCTAAATAAAGGCACAGAAAATTACATAACAAGATCCACATGAGTACCCTGACAATAATATTAAAAAGTATAGAACATTATAAAAAAATACATAACAAAACAGTACACACTCTGATAACATTAACAGGCAAAGAATACTTACTTTTTTTTTTAAATAACAGGAACAGGATATTTTAAGACATTTCAGTCAAAGGTCCTTAATATTTTCATAATAACTTAATATGATTTCAGTAATATTTACCAGAGTATAGCCTTAAGATTATATTTAACATTACAAATGATGACAAGCATCACTAAATGGTAGGAAACTGCTCTGTTGACAGAGGGTTATGGCCTAAAGCTTTGAAACGCAGCACACTCTCCATACATCTAATGGCAATGTCATCAGTCTCAGGATCAAACTTATTTGCAAAGAGGTGTTGCTGCCTCAGGAGCCAGTGGAGGTCACCGGCTCCATACACGCAGACAGCCCGCCTGTAAGAACCAGTGCAAGGTGAATAGGGGGCTCCATTTTTCACATCACCTGCTAAATAGCTCCACTTCACCACCCGAGCGAAGGCCTGCATGTCTGACACATCATACTTGACGTTGGCGGGCACTGACCCGGGAACAGAGGGCATCCTCTGCAGAGTGGCCCACAAGTGCTCGTCGGGGCTGTATGTGTCCTTCTCCCACTCCAGGAGTTTCTGAACCTCTCTGTCCGTCATCACGTGTTTCACAAAGGCTCTCGTGACCACAAAGTAGGCATTCCCCGAGAACATGGGGCTGCTGATTGGTGGGGGGCTTTTCCTCACATTTGTCCGGATGACACTGTCGGTGACGTTGTGGTGATACTGCCAGCGGCCTTTCTTGTAGCTGTTGGTGGCCTCGGTCTCCATGCTGTTTCTCCCATTCAGGGCCTTCAGTGTCTTAACCATCTCCCCATTGGTTTTGATGGGGAAGTCTGTCCCACAGGTGTTGAGCAGGTACCTCCACCGGACGTGCGAGTTGAGCAGATCTTTCATGCAGTTCAGATCTGCCTGCACTCGGGACCACGAGGCGTACACCACCCTTTCCAGTTTAGTGGCTACAAACACATTGGGAAAACATGACACAATAGCCTCCACAGCCTTCTGAAAGTCTTTTGTGGACTTTTGGTCCACGTGCACGCAGTAGATGTTCTGAGGAGTGTAAACAGCTCGTAAAAGTCGCTCAAACATCTCAATCTTCTCATGGATCACCATGGAGTAGGCTATGGGAAAGTCTCTCTCCTCTTCACTGAGAGGCACTGTAATGAAGCCTCGTTTTTCTATGTAAGCCGGACAGTCCTTTGTCAAATTAAGGTAGACATCCTCCGATAAAATGTTCTGCCTCTTCCTGGAGGCCAAAAGCACTTCTAATTCATGTTTCTTACCCTCTATATCTCCACTGATGATAGCTGAGCAGCCGAGCAGGTCAACAGAGAACTGCTGTGGTATTCCAAGATAAGACAGTGACCGCCTGCTGGAGTCAGCCTCCCAAAGGACAAAGGAAAGGACCATACCCATGAGGACGAGGCAGAGGGTCCTCAACAACATCTGACTCCTCTTAAATGCTGCGAAACCCATTTCGTTGCCAGAGGTCTGTTAGAGGTTCCTAGCAACACAGGTGACCTTGTCTTCTGTACAAGTTACAGATTGACCAAATGGGGAGAGGCCGCGGTGCTTCATGTGAAGAAGGATCACAAACTGAATCAGCCCTGTAAGTAGGTGTGTCAGATGAAGGTGTGGGAGGACTTTCTTGAGTATACCTTCCAGTAATTCCTCAACAGGATTTGGCTTATTGCATGTCAGTGTTTCAAGGACATGTTTGCATCTCAAATAACAGGTTGACTTGCCTTGTCTTCACGGGATTCAAATTTTGAATTGAATTGTTTGAATTAAGTATTTTTCTCTCTTTACTCATGTATGGTGTAGGTGATACTGATATAATAATGTAGCCAGCTTTCAAGGTGCACTGAGGACATTTGATAGAAAACATTTTATTTTGTTAAGATTTCTATTTACAACACATCCTGCAGATTTCAGTTATTATACATGATCATTTCACTGTTTCACATATACCTCTTTAATATCAAGTAAAACAAAGAAAAGAAAAAGTCATGTACATACATATACACAAATGTATGTATTTATTTCTTTTTTCAGTCACAAATGCCTCATCTAAGAATGTGCATTATACGGATACAGGCACTTTGTAGAATAAAATAAACACCATAACTCATAAGGAAGCATACCACTACATTTTCTTCTTAACATTAACTAAACTAGTTTGAATTCACCTCTCAGTCTTGATATTGTGAGCATCCACGATACATTCCTCGGTTACTAGTAAGCCCTGGTTTGGATGTATCTAAGATTGATTGAGACGAGTGTTCTCATCCGCGTCCTGGTCTGCATCAGTGTCCTGCTCATGGATGAAGCTGTAGCGTCGATACACCGATCCACCTCTGCTGGTGTACACCACGTCCACCTCATCTCCGCTATCCGGCTCAGGCACACCATGGGGCATGTTGATACTGGCACTGCCACTCAGTTTTTCATAGCTTTGGCTCCAGCAAAGCCTTTTCCTGGCATGAGCTTTGACTAAGGCAAATACTGCCAGAGCCAACCCCAGAGCCAGCAACAGGGAAATAGGCAAGGCGGCTGAGGTGTGATTCAGAGCTCTGGAGGACACATTCAGGTCCGTTGCCTGGTCCTGGTCGTCTCCTGACTTGGGTTGGGGGACCTCAACACACAAAGCTAGAACAACGACAACAGCAAAAAAAAAAAAAAAAGACTTTAGAGGATTGTTGCATCTAAAGAATCTTAATCCTAATCCTATGGCACATCTCTACCTGAGCGGCTGTCACAAACACAGCAGTCAGTGTCGTTCCCTCCAGCCCGACAGCAGTGGGAACAGCGGTTCTCCGCGGCATGAAGAGCAGAATCACGGTGACAAGTCAGACACTGGTCAGATCTTGGACCGGTACAGTGCCTACATGAGCTGTCACATGGCTCACAGGTTTCCTACAATGGTACAATTTCACAAATGATTGTACTGTGCAAATAAAAGAAAAACATTCCAGCTGAAGACATCAGTCAAGTCAACAATGTGGAGTGTTGAGAACAGAGAGAGACAACCTATCTTTACAGATGGGCCTTTTACTGAGTAAATATCTGTTTGCACCTTGTGTGCTAGATGCTCCATGAGTTAAAGAAGTTTAAACTGAAAACTTGATTTCCAATCGTAAGTAGTTCTTAATAGCATTAAATACTCATTATTAAGTGAGCAATAATCAAGGTAAGGTAAAATTTTGGAAAAAAGATTAGTCCGTTATCATTAAACACTAATTTTACCCTGATAAGGCAGATTTGCTGTATCAGTTCTGATAAGGCAGATTTATCAGAACTGTGTGTTGCAGTTTGATTAGACTTGACGGACAATGGTGTGGCAACACAAGCAAGCAACACAACATTCATCAAATATTTGCAACATCCCTATTGCTACACCAAGTGCGTGACATCCCATTTTTCCAGACAAACCCTATAAACTTGAAACCGATATGAATATCCTATACAAAACCACAAATACTGAAAAATGTGAAATAACCAAAACTGTTATAACTTTAGTAGACTTTCCTACTTTCCACACTTTTGCCTTTAAATGTCTGAGTTATATCAATTTAAGCAATATGGTACATAACCACACCTCATCTGAGAAGTACCTCCCCTCCTCACAACGTGGATAGCAGACTTTGTCCTTCAGAGTGCTGCCCCAGTCACACATCAGGCAACTCTGAGGCGAGGCATCTGCAAACACACATTCAAACACATAATCCAATTTACGCAAAGTGAAAAACAAATGAGATGAGACAAAGATGTGTCAGCACATATATCTTGCTAATGTGTTCAGAAAGTGGCAAGATATGGGTGGACATCAGACGGGTGTGTTGACACAGACTCAAATAAAAATGATAGTGTTGACACATTGGTAAGATATAGACTATAGGTGCACATCAGGCAGGTGTTCAGTGACTTGCTGATATCAGAACCAAACAAAAATGATTATTACAGAGCTGCAGTCAATAGTTACTTCATCCATACCTGTGCAGGTCTGACAGCTGGTGTGGCACTGTCTACAGATGTCATTGAGCAGATAGAAGCGGTGCGGGCAGCGCTCAACACACAGCTTGGTGCCTTGCAGCTCCAAAAGAGGAGGTGTACAGGCCCTGCAGGACTCAGGCCCCGGTCCCGTGCATAGCTCACAGGACTGGTGACATTTCTCACAGCGGGAGCCCTCTTTGTAATACCTGAAAAAATGTATGAAATTTTCAGTATTAACAAGTCAGATATGTACACCGATTTAAAGAAAATTGTTAAGTCAATCAAGGGACAACAAACACAACCGCTTTTGAGAAATAATAATTATTCATTATATAACATCAGGAAATGAGAAGAATATTTTTTAGATGACGCTGCTCTCCTGCTGAAAACATAAGCAAATAGGCTCTATGTTCTTTTGGATCAGAAGTAAAGGGTGGGGAGAAAGTCAACAGACGATTAACAGAGGTCGTGTTTCATCACAAAGTAAACATCTCTCCGATCCTGTAATGGAGCTTTCAGCATTATACCCCGTGGGACAATGGGTGACACAGAGTTGACGGAGGTGCAGGTATCCTGGAGAACAGGTGAGGCAATCTCTAGGCGATGCCCCGGTGCATGAGGAGCAGACGTGGTCACAAGGCAAACAGAACCCCAGCTCCTTTCCGTCGGCTTCCTGCCTTGTGCTGTACGTGCCGGCCGGACACTCGCTCACGCAGGTGCTGTCTGGAAAACAACACACAGACACAAAGTTCCATTCCCAGTTTCTTAGTGCCTGCTCTTTTGTACTCATCTAGACGCTTTTGTGGCACCTAACTAGTCCTGCACATACCATATATATCAAGTGTTCTTCTAAGCCTCCTTTACAAAAAAAGTAAAAAATTAACTCACAGGAGTTACAGTTTAGAGCCCTTAACTGATCAGACTTTCATTCATTGAAACTGAGGCTCCTTAAACTTCCTTTAGTTCTTCAGCTTTGAGCGGTACTTCAATATCAACAGCTATTCTTAAAATAAATACTGATTTTGAATTTTTTTTAAAAACTTTTTTTCAGATGCAATTTTCCACATTGGGAAGCGTACATAAAATTTAGCTGTTGGTTTCTATTACCATCATCAGTCTATCAAGCAGTAGTTGTTAACTGTTAATCAGTTACATGCAGCTGTTTAAGTGGCACTAAAATTGTGAAATATCCACAGGGAAGTCATCATTATGCAGCCAGTTTTCAAGGTGAACTGAGGGCGTCAAGTGCAAACACTGGTGGAGAAAATCTACAAGTCAGGATCAAATTCCTTTAGTCATCAAGGTTAAAAATAAGACTGTTATCGAGAGATATTGGAGGTATGTGGTTTTGCTTATTCATATGGCTGCATGATAAATGCACTTTTCAAAAATCATCATCTCTGCTGATTTTTGTATATTTTACTCCCTAAGCCACTTCTGTGTATGCAGTTGAATACTGGAAGAAAATGCTCACTATGAAGGTATTTGGGGACGGCGCACGTCTGGCATTCATCGTTGCCCGGCCCCTCACAAGAGTAACAGTGCCGGTGGCAACCCATGCAGGTGAATTGGTCATCATGTAAGTAGGTCCCAGGTGGGCAGTCCGTGTCACCTGTCACGCCACATAACAGTGTGTTGGGATCCAGCACCAGTCCCTTCTCGCATTGCGTGCACTGGTTTGCGTCTGGGCCGGAACAGCTCATACAAGTCTGGTGGCACTCTGCACATAATCAAACAAGTGAGACTGCGTCACTGAAACGTGATATGATTGCATTTACAAGGAGGGTGTGATCACCACCATGTTTTAGAGGTAAATAATTATCATTTTAAACAAATATCATTTTTATTATCACTAAGCTGGAGTAGCTCTAACAGATAAAACATAGTAGTGACGCTGTTGCAGTTCTGGATGCGGTGGACTTAGTGCTTTTTTCATAATGTGCATACTGTCATACAGTTGTAAATATAGTCTTTATCAAACATTTCCAGTAAGTCCAGCTTGTTTGGAAGAAATCCAGTTCTCTCTCCACTACTGATCAAATAGTATTAACCCAATAAAAGCCCAAGCACAAAATCTGTCAGGGATCTTTCATTTTTGCTTAAATATATGTACACATATATATGCTTTTGCTCTGATATACATTGTCAGCTGTGAGACCTTATATAGGCAGGTGTCTGCCTTTCCACATCATGTCAAATCAATTGATTTTACCACAAGTGGACTCCAGTCAAGATGTAGAAACATCTCAAAGACGATCAAGAGAAATGGGAAGCACCATTATAATAGCAAAGGGTCTGAATACTTATAATGTGATATTTCAGTTTTTCATCTCAAGTAAATTTGCAAAAATTTCTAAAATCTTTGTGATTTTATGGCATTGAGTGTAGATTGATGACTTTTGCATTGTATATTCAACAGTGCTTAGATGTCTAACCAAGTCAAATTTATGAATCCAGACGCTCACCTTGACATTCCATGGCTTTAGTTTCATAGTAAGTACCAGCGGGGCAGTCCTTCGAGCATGCACCCTTGTAGAGTTTGGGGCTAAACGTCGAGCAGGTCTCACAGTCGTCAGCCAAGGGCCCTGAACAGCTGGCACAGGTGGGGTGGCACTGACCGCAGCGGCCCTCCTCCATATCCTCATAATAGCCCATGGGACAACTAGCTTTACACACACCATTCAGCATCAAGTAGAGGAAACTGCACTCTGAAATGATATGGATGGGAAGTAAAGTTGTCAAAATAGATTTCAGTTTTCAGTGTGTTACAATTCATTTTAAAATGTCATCAGTTGGTAATATTTCCCCCTTAAATTTTGTCAAGCTGATGACTCACTGAAACAGGTCCTGTCATCTGAGCAAACGTCACAGTGGGGAGGACAACGTCTGCAGGTACCATCATCTGCTGGGTATGTCCGCAGCGAACAGTTGAGTCTACACATGCCGTTCCCTAAGTAGTACCCATCAGCACAGGACAAACACTGGGACTTGATCCCATCACACGTCAGACAGGAGCTGTCACAGGCTTCACATGAACCCTCAGCTGTCTCAAAGAAACCTCTGAAAGTCAAGTCAGGAGACAGTTGGTAAGATGTACAGAGGAAAATACAGTAAACAAGATCATTACAAAACTTTTTCTTCACTCTACTGCTCAGATTAGCCAGCTGCTTACTCTGGGCAATTCGACAAACACCGCCCCTGGTGGAGAAAAAGTTTATAGCTGCCTTTGGAACAGCTAATGCAGTTATCACTGGATCCTGCGCAGGCCTCACAGTTTGGTAAACAGTCCTCACACAGCTGGGTGGCAGAGTTTGCGTAGGAGCCGGATGGGCACTGCACTACACAAGAACTGTCCTGGTCCAGGAAATATCCTGTGACACACACAATGCACAATAAGAACTGATGATGATGTTTAAATTATAATGTCATGACTGATAACGGTAAATATTTATACCTTTGAAACAAGAAGAACAATCCAGTGCTTGTGGGCCAAAGCAGGTCTTACAGGACGCATCGCATGAGTGACATTCACTATATTTCCCTGAAATTGAAACAATGAGACTAGTAATCTTATCTCGCACAATAATAGGATGTCACATTTGATAGAGCACAACAGAGATCCTGTTAAGAGTGAATGCTGAGTAGAGAATTTTCTATCATACCTATCTTCACCACTAGAGGGAAGCATGATAATCACTGAGCATAGTGTGTCTAAGGCTCAGATCTTGAGAAGAGATGAATAATAAGGTGCTTGGTGTCATTGATAGCTCTGACACTGACAGAGTGCAGAACAAGGCACACTATGTTTTCAGTGCATTGACATGTATGAGACCTTCAACTTATTATCTGCCACTGTAGAAACCTGTACAGTGTTTAACATCTGTTGTGTGATGACAGGCTACATTTAGAAGGGTTTACTGCTGATATGAAGTAGGAAGAATACTGGGGAGGGAAGAGAAATATCCTTGAAATGCAACACAATGCATAGAGGTTACAAAATCGACTGAAAATAGTTATTTTTACTCACAATGATCAGAAGTAGGTAGTGTAGAAAAATACTTGGCTAAATGACAAGCGTTCCTGACAACAGACGTCAAATTGACTGATCCAACACAAGGATGTAAGTAATCAAATCAGAGAGCCAGATATGTAAATGGTTAGCCTGGAAGCCCTGTGTGCTTTATAACAATGGTCTACTGTACTCCAGTGCTATTGACACAGACACCAAAGAGGAAGCAGGTGAAGAGCCCTGTGCTTGAGCCAGAGAGGCCTTGTGAAATCGCTCCAATAAAACGGCTCTTGAACGAAAGGTGACGCAGTACATGTGTGGCGGGGGTGACACAGTAGAGAAGGCAATCGTCCTTCAATCTAGAGATCCTTCAGCGGGGTTCAAGCCCCCGTCTCAGCGGCGAAGCATCCACCACGCTAAAATGTCCTTGACAGAGACATCGAATCCCTTTGAATTCCTGGGACAACTGCACTGACCTCTGCTCTGACCGCCCATAGGACAATTATTTCCATCAGGGAATCAACCAGTCAAGTATCATGTTAGTCTGTATAATCGTTTCGTCTATCTCCATGTTTGCCGCTCTGTACTTTGCTCACATTGTCTTACTATATTTTATTGAAATATTGTAAATAACATATTACTTTAAAAGAAAATAATAAACGAGAGAGAGAGAGAGAGAGAGAGAGAAGGGTTGTTCCTCATACCGTCAAAGTACTGTCCCAATGGGCAGTTAACTAGAGGGCACTGGCCATGTAGAGAAGGGTTCCCGCCAAGACAAAGCTCACAGTCTGTTGAACGAGGTCCGTGGCACGTCTGGCATGAGCTGTGGCAAGGCTGGCAGCGCCACCCGCTGGAGTCACTGTAGGTTTTCTGTGGACACTGTTTAATACACTCACCTCCTGACAGGGCAGAGCAGTACACACACAGAGTACAATGACTTTTTTTTCCTCAATAATACACTTAATTTGTATCAGTAAATAGTAGTCTTGGAAAACTTAGCAGACACAACATGGCTATTTCATTACTCTACTATCTTTTAACCTGTATTTTTAAAATGTATTTATTATTTATTTATTTATTATTTTCTCAGAAAAGATATGCTCATCTCTTCATTTAGTTCTCAGCTGTTGAACTGAAACCCTCTCTTCTGTCTACTCTTCCAGGATCTCTCCCTCTCCAAATTCCATCCGATTGCCCAGGCACAAAACAATGACCTAGATCTTTTGAAAGTGGACTTTGTGGGCAGAGAGGATACAGGCTGATCGGACATGATGGATCCTGAGTCTGACAAAATGTACAACCAAATGTCGGTGAAAATACGTACCTGAACATGTGAAAATATTTTTTGGCGTGGCAGCGTGCTTGCTAATCTTTTTTTTTTTTTTTGTTCATTTTTTAAATAGCTACAGGCTTCATTTATTCTTAAAGCATTTACCCTGACATCTATAGAGAACAGAACCCAACAACATCATACTAATTCCTTGTTTGCATAAACCATACATTTGCATATCTCATGTTACAGATTCTGCTGACACGGACATGATTTGCAAACCAAATGAAGACACAGAGAAGAATGACTGATCACTCTCATACAAGCAGTGATTTAAGAGACACAAACTAGTACTACATACTGTAGGACAAAATGGTCATGTGAATCCTGTCATGTGTCATGGAGTAACGACAATATATAAAAAAATTATTATTCTTTGCTACTTGTACCATTGAGGAAGTAGCCGGGCTGGCAGGCGACGCAGCGTGAGTTACTCCTGCAATCAGTGCATGGTGCTGGGCAGGACAGACACACACCCCTACCCCAGTCCTCATAGGTGCTCTGGGGGCAATGCCTGCGACACTGGTGTCTGAAACTGTAAAAGAAAAAGGTCAAAACTAACATTAAACACCATTCAAAATATTTTTTTATAATCCATAACAACTAGCAAACCATTTGTGTGTAACTGGGCTTGGTCTATATGTATGTGAATTAGGTCAATAACTTGTTGACTTAAACTGGCTGTCACAGTTATTTAATAGAATGAAGCTCTTTTTTTTGTTTTGTAAAGCAAACATGCAGAACAAAGCGACTGAAATATCAAAAGACCCGATGAACACTATTGTGATCTAATGGCACTTTCAAAGCTTTACAGTGAAAGGAGGATGATGTTGCTGCAGGCAGCCTCTGTACGAATGGATGACTCGGAGGCCTGGGTGAACAGAAACCAGAGGAAAAGACAAAACACGCCACATTGCAAGAGGCAATCCCAGCATGCACTGTGTCAGTCCCCAGCACACCTGCAGCTGTATTGTTGACTTCAATGCGCTCGTCGGGGCCAAAAGGTGCACTCAATCAAACATCAGTGGGGACAGGCAAACAGACATGAAAAAAATAATGTAGGCTGCTTCTCTTCAAGCTTATCATGGTTCTGTTCTCTTCTTAAGGCAGAAAGTTAATTGGTGTTTTATTTGTAGCCCAGAGACATGGGGAGATTTCTGTCATTAACCTGTCCTATCAGTCCTTCGGGGCTTAACTGGGCTATTAAACGTGAGGCAGCTGCCCTAAAAAAAAAATCTAGCCTAAAGCAGCTGAGCTATTGAGTTGCAAAGATGTCACTCATAAAACATTAAAGCAAGAGTGACGCGTACTTTAAACACTCACCACTTTCAAATGAAACAGCATTAAACCTCTAACTTATATAGTTCAACATCCTCCGCTGCCTCCTCTGCCATCTTTCTGTGAGGATCTGACCTGTTACTTGACTACTTCCTACTGTGTTGCAGTTTGGTGCCTAAGATGTGGTAGTTTGTTTGAGGAGGAACAGCTGGAGGCGCCACTGCATCCATCAACTCCCTCTGTGGCAACAGCCTGGAGAGCAGTATACTACTTAAGAATCTGTGGGATGTTTAAGAATCCCTCTGTGCAAATATTAGACTATTCATTCCAGGAGAGCACATCAGCATATCCAACGCAACTTTTGTTTGGGCCTTTAACTCCTTGAATTAGTTAGGAAAAGGTGAGAATATAATATAAGTAAGCAGGTAAATAGGTAATAAAAACCATATTGAGAATAAATCACAGCAATTTTTTTTTTTTGGTTTAGCTGAACTTGGTTCCTTGGAGAGGGAGGTAAATGTCAATAAATACCAAGCATCCATCACGCTGTGACTTTTCAATAGGCGGTGTTTTATGTGGGAGTAAGACTGGACCCATCGATTCACAGTTATGCCAATGCTGTCTACCTTCAACATTTTTCATTACTACAAGTAAAACCTCAAATAGTGGAATTTCTGTAAGAGCTGGAAACTGTCACAATCTGTCATAGCGAGGCTCTTCCTACAGTTCATGATCGCCCCATGCTCTATTGGGTTTCTTTTACTGGTGTTTGCCTCTCATGGTAGATGTGGATTCAACCCAGCCTAGGAAATTGTGAGAGGACCTAATAGTTCTAAATCTCTAAAAAAATTACTATTAGAGAAAAGTTACACAAGTGGATTCTCAAAAGAACACTAAGTATCTCCTGCACCTATGTAACAGCAGTAAAAGGAGGTGAGTGCAGTGAAGCGGTGGATTTTTCCTTCAGCCCTCCTCTGCTGTGATTCACGCGAGCAGTCAGAGAAGTCAAGATGGTGCACCCTATATAATCACCCCTGCTACTGGCTACGCTTTTCCACTTCCACTTGCTCGCTGTTTCTCTCTCTTCCTCTCCCCTCCTCCTCCTCCTACATAGCGATAAAAACACACTCTCTCTGCTGTTAAGTATCTGTGTGGGTGGACTGCTATTCATCTTCCAGACGAGCTCAGGTAACAGAGTATGGCTCAAATGGAAGGTAACCTGGCTCACTGACCAGTAGGCTCAGGAGGTACACAATTGGAGGTCTGTTAGCTCTATAACCTGTGTTACACACTGGGTCTAGTGATAACCTGGTGTGAAGCAGAGCCACAGAGCTGAGAAATGTGGCACAACACAGCGTGAAGAATAATGAACCAAATTGTACTTTAGACAATTTTATATGGAAGGCATGGCATTACGTACTGTATATTGAATATGAATAACCCGACTCTTTATCTATGAGGCAATGGCAATGCAAGCAAAAACAATTACAAAGGTCATTTTGAGTTAATTATTTGCCAGCACATTTAATCTCCATAATTTAAAACTGCTGAAAAAAAATATGAATAAATCAGCAGCACCATACTAAATTATACCTACTTTTGGATAAAAGACAATATAAGGCTAATTTGCTGTATTAAACGAACTGATATGGATGGTTTCCTTGGTATCTTCTAAGTTTAAACTTAATGTCTTTGGGTTTTGGTGGTCGGACAAAACAAGCATTTTTGTATGTGTCAACATAGGCTCTGAGGAAATTGCAGTGGGAGTTTTTGGAGTACATTTTATAAACCAAGCAATTTTGTCGGTTGATTGAGAATATAACAGATTAATTAGAATAACTGAAGCGCAGTTGTAGCCTTGATGTTAAATGTTAGGGTCTAAATAATACCTGAGAATGCGTTTTGACAATACAGCAGATGATGTGAAGACAGAATAATGAAGCAGGAAAAAAAAACTCACAGAAAGTAACCTTCAACACAGCTGTTGCAGATCTCGGGGTCTTCGTGGCACCAGTAAGAAAAAGGTGATTAATTTAGAGATTCATGGAGAACCAAACTCGGTGCACCACTATCACCAAGGTTTCCATATACACTAGTCTCTGACATGTGATGGTGAGCCTGACATGGGAGGCGTGTGTGGCACCTGTGGAACATGTTTTGCAGCCACCTCGCCTCAATGCACACTCACCCTCCTGTATCAGGGTCCTGCACCTGCCTGAAACACAGACACCAGCATAATGAGCCCGAGTGTTCTATCTCTTAAGTTATAACCCCGCCAATGCTGCTTTACATTTACCTATGTCACAGGGGCCTTGATCTGTAGACCCCATTCTGGGTTGTAGTGTTCCGACACTTGGCACATATGTTGCTTGTCTGTGCAGAGTTCATTCAGCTGTGCAGGGCAGGCAGGCATGGTGACCCCTGTCGGGTGAGTCCCGAAGACGTGCGTCCGTGAGCCTTGGTGGAGGAAGCGCTCCTGTCCATCTTCATCGAGGTGGAGGGGCAAGGGACTTGTTAATATACAGCCTATACTCTATTTTCTCCTCTGATGAAGTGCATTAGCCATATGGACTCCTGCCAGGCAGCTGTTTCAAAATCTAGACTCTTCTAGGCGAAAATCAATGAGCCTCTCTGCAAATAAGTACACAGGTAAGAGGCCAAATGGGCTGGCTACATGGTTTGAAGAAAGAAGAAAGGGACATGCTGCGGGCTGTGAAGTTCAGTGCCCACAACCCAGTTATAGCATTAACACATATTGCAGAATCACATTTGTTTCTGAAAGGAAGCGATGTCATGTGACTGAACAACTGCATCGATTTGCAATTGAAAACTGAGGGATCCAGACAATTTTTTCATATACGTGCATCCTAATAAAAACGAAACAGTGACCCAATAAATGCATGTCAAACTAACAAACGAGATGATAAACTGATGGCTGCAGACCAGCATGTTGACTGTAGGCCTGCATATAACAGATCACCTTCTGGATGCTCCAACTAATGTAAAAACAAGAGACAATCAGAGGCAGATGAGATCAGAGCAGTGGGCAGAGACAGAGTCTTGTGTTTGGCCCTAATGATTAATATTCTGCCACCTGCCACTAGCCTAGCTGTGGCACCTGAAACATCTCTGGAAGCAGATGAGTTACAACATTGTCTCATCTGCTCCAGCACCACACAGGGGGATGTGAGACAAGGGAGGAGAGGGGCCACAAGCTGCTGCTGTCTCTAACCCTTCCACTTCTCAGAGACATAACCACAGCACATACAGAGAAATGTGGCTAATAGGACAAGAAGGCCCTGTTCTCTCACAAAGAACATCACAGAGCAATGTACAATGAAATACAGTTGTAAAGTAAAATGCGCAACAACGTGTCAGGGCTCTGTATACAAAAAGGATGTGTGTTAGGGGGAAGAGAGAGAGAGAGAAAAGACTTACAGGTTTTGCAAGTTAAGCCCAGTGAACAACAACAACCAATACTTCTAGCCAAGGGGATATTTTTCCCTTTTCCCTCTGATTAACAAAAGGCCCCATTCACAACATGATCAGATTACACTGTGAAAACTCAGGAAAAATGATCACACCTTCATTTCTTACCTATTTCAAGGTGCCTGTGTGACAAAAAAATCAACAAGCTCTACAGCCATTCTCTAGACTGTTTATGGGCAAATGGTAAACCTGAGCTGAATGCCACACCCCTCTGAAGCAATCTCTAAACAACAACTGCTCTCAGTAACCATTAAATAGCATTGCTTTGAAAGAAAAAAAAACTCCACCTCCTTTCAAGCTGGATTAATGAGTCTGTGACATGGCTGTTTTAATCTGGCATCTGTGAGGCCAAAAAAGAAAAAAAGGAAAATTATATCAAGCCAGTTGCAAGCAATTTAGTGGCAAGAAATTAAAAGCCATGAAATTTGTCATGGGAAGACAAGAATATTGTCTCACTTAGATGGAGCCTTTAATTTCAGATAGGGGTGATTTATGTACCTTCTGAAACTATACAAAGCGTCACTTTTCAAACCCCTTCTTGGGCCATATAGAAGCCCTATACATACAATTCGCCTTTCCCTCAGGAGATGCATGCATTGTTTTACGCTTCGTTAAAAGTACGTTGGCAAAATCTCACTCACCAACTCCACGGTAGTGCATTTCAAACAGCTCATGCCCGTCGCACTCGAACGGGTGGGATGACAGAGGACGCACTGGTTCTTCAACATGAACTGTCCCGCTTGGACGGGGCGACGAGGTTTTACACGCAATAAATCCGACACAGCAGCAGAGAAAGATCAGGAACGCGGAACGGACCTCATGGCTGTGCCCGAGGACTTTCGCTGGAAGTGAGAGGAGGGAAGAAAAAAGCCCCCAGCAAAACAGTCGAGGAGCCTGTCCCAAAGACGCAGTGTCCAGTACGGCAGGTACCTTACCTATACGCTAGCAGATCGATATGGGGCTCCGAGACAGCAAGCCCAGAAATAACTTGCTGGACCAGTTCGTTCAAGTGAAGCACTGGACAATGAGCGTGGAGCGTGGTCAGCATTTAGTAAATGATCCTAGGAGGAAAATGAGAGTACACCCAGTTTCTGTGTCACGATAGATAGATAGATAGATAGATAGATAGATAGATAGATAGATAGATTTGCAATTAATAGCCCTGTCACTGGCTAATAGTATTTGTATTAATAGTTTTAGTTTTGGGTCCCGGGATATTATCAAATCCTCTCCAGCATGATACTTGTGTCTTTTAGCAGCTGTTAATTAATTATGGAGAGCCCTATATTTAAAAGGAAAATGAAATAGCAATGAGCGTATCTGAAAAGTACAGGTTAACAATTCTAAAAACAGTTATATACAAAATGATATAAAAATAATACTGTACAACTTTACATGTTAAAATGGGCAAGAGAGTGGACCATGGTAAAGCCTTATGTTCACAGCAGACGTAATAGTACCGGTTCAACAATCAATATTATTTATGTAATACAATATAGGCTAATTGAGATCTGGATTGCAGCTGCCTTATCCAATGTAAACTGGTAGCCTACCATTTAAAGATTTAAATCACAATTTTTTTTGTTTTGTTTTTGACTAAATAGAAATTTAACAATTCACAGCCTACTTTTGCTTGTTTTCTAGGCTACTTTTGAAGAACTATGTTGTAGCGGAAGAATATTGTAATTAATGATTGCAGTTCTACTTTGTTGTGTATTACCTGGCAAACTTACCGTTCAGTGTGGTTTAAAACTCAGCAAACGGGAGCATTTGTCTTCTCTATAATCACTCAACATTGTCATTTTTTTATAAAGTACTATTACTGGACGCCATGCACATGTACATATACTTTTGGCGAGAATGATTTGCACAAGTGATTTGTTTGTTGAACGGCCTCGCGGCCCGGCTGGACGTGCTTATGTATCGAGGGCGTGTGCCAAACGCTGCTCGCCAGCGACGTCACGCGGCGGCGGCTGTCGGAGGAGAGCGTGGCTGTTCTGCTGCAGCAGAGAAATATGACATGGGGATGAGCAGAGAAGAGAGAGAGAGAGAGAGAGAGAGAGAGGGAGAGTGAGACAGCCTGATAGGAATTAACGGTTCGTCAGAGGTCTGGACCGAAAACGCGTTACGATAGAGATGTGACTGAAAACAGCACGGTAAGACAGACCCGCTTTTGTTTATTTGTTGTTACGTCTACTCCACATACAAGCGCGACAGGCCGATTCATGGCTCATTTGATGAAGTAGACACAATAGGCTGCCACTGCGAACAGGTGCACCTGCCTTTTATGCGAGTACGTGCCTCGATGCATTCAACTTCGGGTTCGTGCGGGTACGCGCCTGTACAAGTCGAAGAAGCAATACATCGGGCCCCCGTCATCGACGGTTTGGGATGAGACGTTAGCCGGAGTCTCTCAGTTAAATGCTGTAAACATGGATGTGGTGTTGAATCATGTGCTTAGTCACAGACCTTTGTGATGTAGGAACCTACAGTAGCAATATATATATATAAATAGAAGACAGAATTAGTATATTTTGAGATGGGAGCCTGTCCCTAAAATAAACCAGCCCATTAAGCAATGAGCTATGAAGCCTTGAAGCCTAGAGTTCTTTTTTACAGACATGGAATATTAATCATCACAGTGTATTTTGGGCCAGATGGCTTTACATGTAGATGGTGGGGAACACATAACAGCAGCTACATGTTACATATAGTACATTTCAGCAGACTCACTTCTGCCTATCAGTCACCTTAAAATACGAGGAAGCCCACAATAACTGCAAATATCACTGTCTGGTTTAATTCTGGTCCCCATACATTTCTTATTGTTGGCCTGGTTCACATGCCTGTCTGTAATGATGGTGGCACTAATTCATTGCTAGTATTTTAAAACCGTATTTATCTCCCTGATAAAGACCTACATAAAAACCCTTTAATCTATCATTAATATCAGCTTATATTTGAGTTGGGTACAACCTCGTGAAATAATGTCTGCCACAGTTTTTCTCACGGCTCATTTGTAAGCTGATTTACGTCCAATCAACCTGTTGCTGTCTCACCTGTACAACTTATTCAGCCCCTGTCACCCCTAAATCTAAATTCTTTACTCAGGTGTTTGGGGCGGGCAGCTGACAGTGAGTCGGGAGGTCGATTTGGAGACAGCTCGGCGAGTAGGCGGGAGCAGAGCTACATTAGCAGGGCCGGCAGGCAAACCAGGCCATGCCAGCTCCGCCGGAGGCTTCAGTGCAGCGGGGCACTGGGGAGAGAAACGGCACCTGATCAGTTACCACAGTGAATTCTGTTCCTGTCAGTGGCATTTAGCTACAGAAAAGCAGAGCAGGAATGGCGGTTGTTGTTGAACTCAGTTGGGCTTTCATGTCTGTGGCAGTGCCGCCTTATCAAACTGCTTTTCGACTGATACAAGAAATGACATTCCTTTGCAAACATCTGTGCGATTGTTACTACCTACTTCAAAACTCAGCAGAGAATTACCCTCACAAGCTTTCATTGTATAAAAAGATTGCTTGATTAAAACATGCTTTCAGTTTAATTTCTTGCACCAGGGTACCAAGCAGTAATGTTGTGTTTTCCACTGGTCTCTCCGGACCAGGGATCTAATAAAATGATCAGAATAAATCATCTGGACCCTGGAAAGCACCTGCAAAGGCTTAAATCTCTGTTTCCTTTCAAAGAATTCCCATCTCATACAGTTCCCCAAAGTTTAGTCCTTCAGGGGAGATGAAATGAGTCAAGTGGCCATGGTAATCGGCCCAATCACTGCAGGGCTTTGAAGTGGGCCCTGTTCCTCAGACATCTCTACAGGTGGGAAGCAATGTTAAGTGTTCTGTCTGCAGGCAGAGGGAGGTCAGCTAGAGGCCATGGAGGCAGGCAGAGGGGCTCCTCTCGTGCACACATCAAATTAGGGGAGGTGGGGGCGGGTGCTGCGGTCACGTCAGAGTCACTGAGCTGTGGCCACATGTGAGTCTTTAACACAGGCTTGATGTTGGAATTGTATACAGTGTAAACCAAACCCATTCTCCAAATTTGTGTGAATGGAAATGACCCGTACCTCCAAATCACCGACAAATTAAGTAAACCTTGTGCCCATGAGGGCTGTAATAAATCCTTTTTACCAGTATTCCTTTCATGCTGTGGTAGAGGCTGCAACCACAAGTGTTATAGTAGATTGGAAGGCCAGAGTTGTGTTCCTATTTGTCTGATTTGATGTCTGGATGTCTACCAGTTTACGCAAAAAGGGATTCCCATGACTTGTAACCACAGTCTTTATGGAACCTGTAGGTTTCTGAGGAGATATTTGGAAGACTGGGCGTTAGCAGCATGTCATCTTTTTTAAAGCAACTGAAGGTAGAAAATCCTTTGAGCCCACGGTAGCGGAGACCTAGACAAGGAGGCTAAGGTGGTATAAGGAAGTGGCAGCAGTTTGTGGCTGAGTGTGACTGGCTGAGACACCTGTCAATCAAGCAAACACCCGACAAACATTGTCCTCTTTCCTCAAAAACTCACAGAAGAGCCTTTATCAAGCGACTAAAGGTACAATCCGTTTTAGCCATATGCGTGTTTAGAGAGAGGAAATCTGGGGGCTCTCATTAATACTGTAGACAGTTTCCTAGGTCATTAGGTGAAGCCTGTTTTAAAGGCCTCAGCAGTCGGTCATACTTGCTGCTGGTCTCAAGCAAGATGAATCTCTGGCCCAAACTAGTCCTTTTTACCTGACACTTGGTCAGTCGCTGAAACCAAAAACCCTACGGTTTAACGCTGGCAGCCACTAGCTTTGACTGTGCTGTTTGATGATACTAACATTGACAGACATTATCTCGTTCTGAACCAGATAATCTTTGCCACACTTCAGCTGCATGAACTTTAATTGCATATGTGTGGATTTTGCACACGATTACAATATAATTTCAAAGGTTTTTGAAAGGATTTAATTTTTATGTTGTTTTACCACAGTGCATGTGATTACGGTTTAGTAATTGATTTGAATTTCCAATTAGTTTGCAATAGAAAATGGTTCTGGGAACATTTATGATGACCAAAGCTTTGAGTTTTGAGTTGCTGTAGTAGGTCAAAACAAAGACCTGTAAACCATTTTTAACATAGTATTCTCATTTATAGTTCCACACAATGTCAAAGATTTGGCTTTACGTCTCCATTGAGATGTTATGATCAAGGCTGAGGAATTAACGACACCTTCAGCAAGAATGAGACACCACAGGTTGTGTGTTTGTAAGTGATAGACAAAGATTTTCTCAGCCTTTATCTAAATGTGACTAATGACAACAGGTTGGATGTTATGCAAGAAAGATATCCTCTGTGACAGCCATAACCTGCGTATGTGTGTACGTCGCGGCGTGTCTGCACCTCCTGCACCTAATTGCATTTGCGTTGCTTTGCTTGTCTGGTGCTCAGTCTGGGAGCAGGCTGGCTCTTTCCAGAACATCAGCCATTGTAACATCCTCCCCACATTATGAACACAGCCATCCCTGTCCTGCCTCGAATCAGCAAGGGGGCTGTTTCTAAATCAAACAGAACACTGTTGCACAGGATACCATGGTGACTCAATTTTAGATTCATACAGGCCCACAGTGTAGGTCATTTTCATTCATTCAGAGAAAAAGAGGTCAGGCCTCCTTTTCTCTACAAAACCAACTGCATTTGTTGGAAGCTCAGTGTATCTCCATTTTGTCTCATAGTTTATTTTGTTGAAGAAGATATTAAAAAGGAAATGCAGGTTAGACACTACCCAGAGAAAAGAAGAGCAGTAGCGGCTGGTCAGCTTGCTCTCTTAAGTCATTCATTTTCTTAAGTAGAAAACAAGTGCTCTGCTGTCTGTCACTGTCACTGCCCTCCTTTCATCTTTACTCCATCAGATACCCAATGCATCTCATCATGTCTAACAAAATGCATTAATGGAAAATTGAGATTGTAAATTTGACCTTTCTTTCAACTACAGTAATATTTCTCTCGTCTTTATTGTCTCTTCTGTGGTGAGATAAATAAGAGATATGAGATGACTTAAGGGGGCAGTGACCTGGGGTTGTTTTATGGACTATATATAAGTTTTACGGCAACCTATTTTAGCGTCACCCTCTGTTAACAGTCATAGTACACATACACACTCAGGTTGTGTTGATTTCACAGAATATGGTGGAGGTCTATACAGTTATTCACCCTGCTGCGTCTTTCTCCACTGCTTTTTATGTCTCTCACACACTCTTATACCTTTATTTGTAATCCCCCACCTTCAGGGTCTGAACCCAGTGTGGGGGTCATGATATGTAGATAGGATGTAAAAAAAAAAAAGATAATATGTTTTAAAAATTAATTCATATTCACACAATATTTTTAAAATAGAATGCATAGGTACCCCATGTTTTATTGCATAGAGATTTTGTTACAGAGTGTAAATATATTAAAAATGTCAACCAGAAGAACCTGCACTCTATTAACGGCTGTTTTGGGGTTTGTTTTACAGCTAAACAATAACTGGTTGATGCCACATCAGTGACTTAACATTATTCCAGACATATGCTTAGCAAATCCACAAAGAGCTGGAAAAGCTGTCGACTTTGTACTACACAGATAACTCCTGCTGTCAACTCAGAAATTATATAATGATCAATAATAAAAAGGTATACTGTATTACATCTTTTTGGCTACTTCACAAAACCCTGGAATTAGGAACTTCTATCAGATCAGTGAGGTACTTAAACAGAGTGCTCGTTGGTTCTAAAACACTTTTTTTTTTGTGAAAATCCTTTGAGCTATAAAGGGGAAACATTTTTGCATGTATGCATCATCAGTCACTACAACATAATTAATCAAATGTTAGTTGCTGATACTGGTCTGAGTATGACACATCTTTCCTCCACAATGCCCCAACGCCCACTGAATGCCCTTTCTGTGGGTGCACTTGAGGCCAGTTTGGAGGATCAGACAAAGATACTTAGCACAAGATTCATTTTTTCATCCAAGAGGACAATGTAAAAGTATAAACCAAAGATCTTTGCAGGGACTCAAACTCCATCCTAGTCTTGGGTAATGTGAGTAAATGGCACAGGCATCAGATTTATTGTATTCTTCTTATTCAGCCTCCATTAACTGGTGAGCACAGTGGCTCAGTTTGTTTGTCAGATAAAGTTGGCTGTTGCAGTTAGCGTGAGCTCCATTTCAATAGCTAATCATTGTTCCTTCAACTAAACTGACCACAGCAAAGTGCAGGAAGCACTTGAGGGGCTGTGGTTCAGGCTCATATGTAGCTCCCTTCAACAGGTATACAAATGTCAGACGACATGAGTGAGCAGTGCATTCAGTCCTGCTCTCATCTTTTTGAGCAATTTTATTTATTGGCTAGAGCGGCTTTACAGTTATTAGCATCTGGAGAGCCTAGAGGCATTTATCTATTAACTCTGATAGGAATACATTGGCCACAGTCACATTAAAATTATGTGTTGTGGTTCAGATTCTTAAATATTCATACCCACAATATTTATCCTATGTCTGCAACAAAGACTGTTTTCCATCAGAGAGGGATGAGTGAGATACTGTAGTTGGCAGGAAAGGTGACTATCTTTCTGTCTAAATACATGACTGTGCAGCTGTGCATTTGAAGCCTTGTGGCACAATTGTAAGACCAAAGGTCTGCGCCATGAACCAATTCAGTGAATTTTGAAATTGTTTCCGTAGGCATTACTTATCAGAGAAAATGCAAATTGTTCTTTTTGTCCCCTTTAGCCAGTAAACGTACACGTCTCCAAAACCATGAGAAAAAACAAAAGTGGCTTGATGGGGTGTATACAAGCAATGCTTCTGTGCATGTATGTCTTTGTGTGTGTGTTGTTTAATTTGATGAATGCACACAACAGGTGAAAACAACGGCAATAACACACGTTTTTTTTTTTTTTTTTATGGTGGGGTGTTCAGTTGCTGACTGAAGCGAGAGCTGTGCCCTCTCAGTATTTGTGGTAATTGTTAACTAGTACAAACATGGTGAAAGATTCACCATTGCATTCTTGTGGTATAACCAGAAGGTATACCCACAGGGACTTAATGTCTTTTTCTTCAGTTGCTAAATTAAGAACAAGGTTATGTGATATTGCCCTTTCCACCCACTTGAATGTACATGCACAACCATGCAAGCACCCACGCACAGAATCCAATAGTGGTGCCACACTGTAAAATACAGGTATTGTGAGATGTAGAGTCTGATATATAACAGGTGTCAAAGCAGTCTCTTTCTTATTGGAGTTTCTGTTTCTGAGATAATTAACCTCTTATTTCCAGGGGTCACTGTAGGACACTGTGGCTGCCCTATGATCGAAGCAGAGGTTCAGATGAATGCAATTATTTCCGTGCTATTTCCGTACATTTCAGATGTTTGTGTAAAGCTACAACTGTAAGAGCTCTAGCCAACATGACGTTGTGCCCTGCTTTGCAGTAAATGCTGTTTTCTTGTTTTTTTCCATGCTGCCAAAATGAAATAATCAGTTTGACAAGAGAACATGAAGTACTGCTTAGCTGCTGAGTTTACCTATATGTGGCTGTGTGAATACGTGTGTGTGTGTGTGTGTGTGTGTGTGTGTGTGTGTGTGTGTGTGTGTGTGTGTGTGTGTGTGTGTGTGTGTGAATTCAGAGTACACACCATTATAACTAACTGCATATATCCTCCGGGCTTAAATGTAAAAATATAGTATACCCTCAATTATCACTGATCTTTAGGTGATGACAGTAATCTTTACAGACGAAGCAAATCCACATTCATATTTACAGCAGAAATCTTCAAGTGCTGACCTACATGTAGGTCTTTGAGCCGGCGAGGTTAGTGGATGCAAGCAAAAGATTCTGTGTGTTCAACACTTGAGAGGACACCCTCCCTCAGCACAAACTCAAATAGGAAACACCAGCTGGCTTCAGCTAGTTGGTCTGTTTATCTTCAGATTCAGATAAAAAAGCAGTTCTTTATGTCTCCTCTGCTTGAAACAAACACTGTCATTAATACACCTAATACAGGCCGCTAAGTGTGTAATTTATATCCACGACATACTGTTAACACTTTCCCCCCCTTCTTTGGCATCTTCTTCAAATCAACAGAAAGTCAGGAACCCTCTGCTTTGGTAAGGCCTTGGTGTGTAGTCACAGCTGTCTGCTTGTGGCAGGGCCCGGTCGGGAAAAGAGGTATTGGCCACTGTTGTGGTGGCAGTGGAGGAGGGTTGCAGGGATTGACATTTTAAGAGGTTATGATCTTGTTCTGTGCCCCTCAGCAACCAGTTCTTTGTTTGGGTGCATGCTGCACACACAGCTGAGCTGTGTCTGCAGCTCTGTTGGAACTAGAGATGTGACTTGACTGTAGGGTCAGACAGAAGAATTATCAGATGCTTTGTTAAATGGACTTATTGCTTGTAGTGTAAATACTGAATGTATTTTTTTGGGGAATGTATAATGTGCAGCCTGTTGTTTTTGTGCCTGTAAATAATTGAAATCACAGGTAAGGCAGTAAAATTTACAGTTGTGATGGTAAATTTAAATCCTGATTAATTTAGCTTCCAAACTGAGCTTAATTACTTTGAACAAAAATAGGTTTTCTAGAAACACGAGCGTCCATCAGGTATACACACAGTGCAGTGTTCATGCTGTCCACTGCAGCATTAATCAAAATTTACCTCAAATATTAATGTGACGATGCATTTAGTGCAAATTGACAACAACTCTCCACTCAGTGCATATGCTGTGCTGGCAGTGTGCAGCGCAGCAATGAGATGCAAAGTGACATTATTGCTTCCAGCAGCATCTTTCTCACAGCATGTGAAGAGCTGCTGCACAGAAGCTGGGCTTTTTTCTTTTTTTTTTTTTGAAGTTTAAAGAAGGATTAAGAGAGTGAAAGAGAAAGTATTTATGCAAGTGTTTGTGCATGGCTTCGTTACAGACGCTGTCTAGAGGTCAAGACTTAAGAGTATTACACTCACTTTCTGCCTCGTATCACACAGGAGTGGTTAGCGATTGACTGACGTACAACAGAGTCAGTCCGTCCACCGCCTTGGCGCTCTCTCCCTGCTAGTCTCTCCATCTTCTCGTCTCTGGAGGCGAGGGCTCGGCAGTGGATTTCTCAGGGTGTGGGGGTGCTCTGAGGTCGCAGCAAATAAATGCCTTTTTCTGTGGCTCCTGAAGGCAGGGACAGTCCCACCAGTGAATGGAGCATAATGGAGGGATAAGGAGGGGACTCGGCACACTCCCAGGTGGTGACTGGAAAGAGGGAGAGGGAGAGACAGACAGAGATGGAGCTCTCAAAAATCAAAATGGCTAAACTTGATGAGCCTGAAGAGCCCTCGCTTGAACATGTCGTCCCAGGCACTGATTGAAACACGTCATACATTCCACGGGGCGGCTATGATATGGTCTAGCATGCACTCACACCTACACGCACACATACACACGTTTACACATGTGCTTTGCTTCTTACTGGTAATGCACATACACAATCGCCACAAATACAGGCTTGCCATTGTGGCTGCAGGAGGAGGAGGAAGAGGAGGAGGAAGGATAGAGATTGAGGCTGACTGACTGATATGAAGGCTGGATAGCAAGTGGTGCTTTTCGCTCTCCATTGAAATTCACTGATTGAATCTTGTGCTCTCAAGCAAGGACTTTGAAATAGTGGAAGTGCTTAGTTTGTAGTTTGGTGAGACATTATAATATCCCATTACATGAATTTCCCGTGCCACTTAAGTGTGCTGTGTTATGAAGCACACTAATGGATTGTGTTGATTACTCACTACTGATGCAAGGTGGAAATGTTCTGTTTGACTGGAATTGTGCCCCCCCCCCCCCAACAAAACAGCATTTTGTCCACTGTATCTTTCCTGTTTCTGCCTTTAGTCATTGAATTACATCAATAATAGCGGTGCATCAACATCATTTTGTCTGGTTTTAGAGTTTCCATCTTGGGGTGTATTTAAATCGCAAAGATGTATCTATTGTGGTAGGAAAAACAGACTCTTTTTTTTTTTTCCTCTGACCATAACTGAGAGGGTGGCTTGACATTTTGCTGTGCACAGGCATGTGAATAAGCACTGGATAAGAATGAATGCCATCTTTTATTAGCTGTCTTCTGTGTTTTGGCAGCCCTTTGTGGAAGCACTTGCTCTGTTAGCTTTGAGATTGGTAAACACACTGAGGGCAGACTGAGGAGCAAAAATGCAGTGGTTAGTGTTTTTGCATACACACACACACACACACACACATGCATGTTTGTGTTCTCACACATTCATGTGCTACAAGGCTGGGGATCATAGGATGTTGAACGCAGCAGTTTCGGCCTGTTGGTGCTTTGCCCCGCTAACCACATCTCAGCTCACACACACACACACACACACACACTGGCAATGAAACCACATTTGGCCCCAACAGAGCTGTTTGTCCGAGCCAGAGTGTAAGATTTTTATTCCCTGCTTGGCCTGAAGAATCCAAAATATTCTGTGCTGCAGAGGAGGGATCAGACTCTTTGGGGTTTCAGTAACTTAATTTGTGTTTAACCAACAAGCCCACATCTCATGTCCAACCCTTGCAGGACAGATCTTTTGCCAGTGTTTTGTAAACCAGGCTCAGGTTTCGGGTTTCAGAGGTCCTGTTGACACTTTGGTCTACTGCTGCCTACTATACTGGGCTGTGAAGTTAGTTAGTCCTTGAAAAGCAGGAAGCACCGAATCGGTCACTGCGATTAACTGAGATCACTGAGATCTCATTCATAAATGTCTGTATTAATTCCTTTTTAGTTCCACATTTCCTCACGACAGCAAACTGTATGTCTGTATGAGAACATGTGCTGCATCAGTGAGTTATATTTTTTCAGAGAACAAACAGCATCATACATCCGCAGAGAAATGATTACATATAAAAAGATGGATGTGTTCAAGAACAACCAATTGCCCAAATCAGATCATATAGACCCATCAAACCACCATGTATAGCAATAAATTATTATTTTCAATATTAGTTTTTGATTATTCTTTTAGACCGTAAATGTAGAAGAAGAAATCTACAAGAAATTGGAGAAAAAATTACAGGCTATTACAAGCTGCATCATCAAATCACTTGTTTTTTTAAGACCAACACTTTTAAGATATTCAATGTACAAAGATTAGATAAGAATGAGAAAAAGAGAGAGGTAACATGTAGCAACATGTTAGCACATTTTAGATGCTTGAGTCTGCTATAGATTTACATTAAATATATTTAATCCCTAAAGATCTATAATAATAACTAGAGACCAGAGCCACAACGCCCATCATGGGTCATACCACACCCATCTTCTAGCTCGGCCTTCATCTTTATGTCAACTACACATCTGGAAAGAAAAAAAACAATCCCACAGACATATATACACCTGCCAAAGTACTGAAAACCACCTCTGTGGTTGTTCCGGCTACAGCAGGTGTCTCCAGGATTGTGTCTCCTCATTTTGCCATGACAGACACAGACACACAGACTCACAAGGTGAAAACAATACCGGCCCTGCTGTCGTGGCTGGTATTAAAACTGAGAAAACCCTCCTCAGCTGCTAGGCCTCCTCTCCTCTCCTCTCCTGGCTGGAGGTGGGTTGGAGGCTGACACCAGATGTTCCGCCACTGGCAGGTTCAGCAGCAGCAGCTCGTCACAGTGTGACATCCAGTCTATATAAAAAGGTACAATTCATCTGCCATCATCAGACTAATCAATTTTACACTTTGTCACGTCAAGATGGCCCGGCAGCAGGAGGAGGGCATGAAGAGACACCTTCCTCATGACAGGATTTACTTTGTGTTTGAGATTGTTTCTCCAGCCTTAACGCTACGACATATATTAGAGTTTGGTGGGTGAAAGAAGCATCATCGTATTTTATAACTCAGTGACAGCCTTTTCACCTCCTACAGTCAGCGCTGTGAGATAGGTTCTATAGATGGAATTAATTCATCCCAAGTGGGAAATTTCTTTCCACTGAGGACTTCACACTGAAAAAATATGAACACCCCAACACTTAAACACTAATCGGCTAATACTGATGAAATATTTGGGATTACTGGACTTTTCTTTGTTCTGTGTATCTGGCCCAGACAATGTGACGTGATTCAGAGGTATTTCCACTGTTAAAAATTTAAGTAAGACCCCATTTCTCTAATGACAGAAACCTCTGTCAACCAGAATAGTGTGTTAAACTGCATAGTATTGTTTGGTGTTTCTGTTATTTTGTCCCTCCTCAGCATAGTATACTGCTCTGATGAAAGGGTTGTGGAGGTAGAAGTAGGAAGTGGAAGCAGGTTTATGAAAATGGGGACAAAGAACTCGAGGAATGTTTTAAATATAAATTAATGATCCATAACAGTGTGTAAAGGACGGGTTTTCCTCTAACAGCATCAGTGTTTTATGCTGTAGCATACAGTCCACTTTGTTACACACAAGTGTGCTCTGACATCTACATAAAAACATAAAAATCGAAGTCAGAATAGAAGCAGGCTTTTAAAAGCTTATTCAAGAGCGTAACTGCAAATGTATACGCTGCCGTTAACCTCGGCGCACACGTATGGGATTCACTGCCCAACCATTTTTCAGCTCTGGAGGAGATGCAGTGCAAAGAGTAGAGTGTAAGTGTTTGTACAGTATGTTCACCTCCCACCTGCTGTGTATCTCCCTTGCATGTGGGCGATCACCGCTCACTATGGAGACAATTATCTCAGCTATAACTCATCCTATTACGGGAAAATTGCCACATACATACATGCACATCATGGAAAAAAATAGCCCGTAGCACATCTGCTTGTCACAGTGGAAAAGAGAATCTGTATTAAATGACAAATAAGCCTCTGTGCTTTCGGGAACCAATCGTGGCATCACTCTTCCTGTGATTGTCTGTGTTGCAGTCTGAAGTACTCACAGACTAAATTCCTACAAGTCTTCATTGTTAAGTTTTTGTCGATTCACTCGCAGTAAGTTATTTCACACTTTCTAATCAGCCAACTGGTTTATCTGCAGTTTAAAGTAGTGAAGCTTCAAATGGTGTTAAACATAAAAAAGGAAGTGGTGGGTGGGGAGCTGCTGTACAGTATTAGCATGCATAGTGTAGGGTGATTTTACATTTCATTATATCTGAGGTCGAGTTAAAAACAGCTGTGGGTTTAAGCTTTTTTATTGTTTCACAGGTGAAGAAGAGGTACAGTATTACTCCTCTGAGAAAAGGTTAATTAGATTTAAACACCTACAAAGCCCCTCATATGAGGAATTCACACAGGTAGGTTTATTACTGTCTTGTGGTGTAAAATGTTCTTGTAAACCCTAATTGTCAGCTGATAATTATAAATTTAGTGTGGTAGTAATTGTTAAATATACACACGGCACGGACACTATATTTTATATGTCACTTAATAACAATTGTGCCACTCACAGTGGGTTAGATTCAGCAGCTCCCCAGGTGGTTCCTGTGTCTAGTCTGTTTTGCACAATGCTTTAGCTTGCATTGAAATTATGGCTGTATAAAAAAAATTATTTGAGCTCACATACATTAAGTAGGTGATTCATTTATATCAACTCTGACGCTAAAGGCTACATCTGATGGAAATTAAATTAAGGAACAGTTTGAGACTCTTGGATTTCATATTGTATTGCTGCAGTAGTCTGTGAATGGGTGCTATTGTGTATTGTGATGATGGAGGATAATTAAGAAGACGGTCGTCCTGTTTGTGCAGGCAGATGATTAAGAAACAAGTCCAGCGTCTCTTGTTTTCTCACCATCTACAAACAGGTTCTCGTAAATATGGAGGCACTGCGGGCAGAATGCTCGCGGGTCAGTGGACCATAGGAGGTAAACAATGCAGTGTGCGTTTGCCCATAAGGAGAATACAAAACCAGACTTTGTTCGGTTGCTAATATGTCCGTTGCTCTGAAGTATAACAAGATTGCAAGAGACACGACATTAGAGTGAAAGTAGCCGGGTGCAAGGCCACACATTTCTCTCAGTGGTTTCAAAGTTAAGTGTTTGTATTGAAGCCACAAGATCAAAGATCGAGCCTGTAGTGAACGCTGCCTGCGCATCTCTGACACAAATAAACAGTGCAAGCATACATGCTCAGCCTAATTTCTAGGTGCACAAGTTTGCAGTAGGTACTCTCAATATTGTCACTGAGAAGTTTTTCTGTTATTCTAGTTTATTTGTAGATTTTTTGTAATATTACGTATTTGCAAATACTTTGGACATGAAAGAAATCAGTGATGGAGGATGTATAAATAAAGTCTATCTTATCTCTCTATTCAGACCATTTACTTGAGTAATATTAGCAAATAAAACATAAAATTATAAGTCATGAATCAAAATCTTTACTTAAATAAATTGACAGAGGTATTGGCAACAAAATGCACTTAAAGAAACAGATGTACAAGTATTGATTTTTGTGTGATATGATTATATTAAGTTTTACATGTAGAATGTAATGTAAAAAGTGTAATGTAGTGGATTAAAAAGTACAGTGAAATGTAGTAAAGTACAAGTATAAAGTAGTGAATAATTGAAATACTGAAGTACTTTGGCATTGTGTACAATCCTTGGGTAAATGTACTTAGTTACTTTCCACCAATAGAAGGATTAGAGCAAGGCTTACAGTATAGTTATGCTGACACAGTGAGGAGAATTTGAGTTCATACAGGGTTTGGCTGTAGCTCATGTGACAGAGTTGAGACATTATTTGTAAGGTTGGTGGTCTGATCCCCAGCTGCTTGCGCCAGTGTGTCAAAGCAGAAGTAAGAAGAAAGATTGTACTCATATTTAAATGTTAGGCATGAGGCATGAGGCATGAGCCTTTTGTAATGACTGTTACCAGGACAAACTTTCTATTTTGGAACTTCTCCTTCACTATTTTTAACACATATTTAACATATAGCTTTTTACTTCAGGGCAACATTAGTCAAGTAACTTCTGCCTGAGTGGAATATTCTTGGACTATTTCCAGACCTGCTGATTATCAGTGGTTCTTCTAAATATGTCTTTTACGGCCATCAGTGACGTGTTGGTCTTGCAACAATGGCTGAAGTAGTGATAGTTGCACAGTTCCACAGTTGTTTGTCATTGTTTATGCCAAACTATATCATCATTGTTATTTTAAAGAGGGAATCTGTCCGATTTCAAAGGTAACACACAGTGCTGTGGACAAAGTTGCTGTAATAGATTGTACAAATAAACAGAGTACACATACAGTATATGAGCCTTTTTACCGTTCATGTGAATTATGCATGACACTGAAGGATATTTCAGTCCCACTTAGGAGAGCTCTGACACCAACTCCTCGGCACTTGCCAGTATTCTGCTGAAAGGGTGGTGTGATCCACCGGGGACGATGGCAGAATATCCTCTGAGTTTTCCACTGTGGCTGCTTTCACACTCTCCTCTCACTGTTTCCATGCGTGTTTGTCTCCACACACTACATAATCACATCTCTACCGGCTGCGTCAATGCGGGACGATCCCGGAAGACAACAACAACACCCGGCAGAGACCTTCTCTGCCTTCGCCGGCGTCAGCATGTTAGCGTTTCATGACGTAAAAGCGCAGAGCGTGAGGCTGGCTCTGCACTTTCTTTACCACGTTGTTTGCAGTGTCACATATACACCTGCATCCTAGTGTGAGAACCTGAAAATGTGATTATGCAGATGATAATAACTGTAGGGTGTAGGGTGTCATTACACACATCACAAGGCCTTTGGAGTTCTGAAAGTACTAGAGCATAACACCAAGTGATGCAGTTTCATAAAGCACATTTTATTTAAAAAGATGGAGAATTAGGAAATGAATCTTTGATTTTCAGTCAGTAATTTAATAATAATGAAATGGTAACTGTTCAAGAGCAATACTCTTGTCAGTTGGATGAACAGGCAGTAGACAAAGTGGTTTCTAAATGACACTTGATGAAAGTAATGGCTTGAGGGGTAATTTTGGATTAGCGTATTAACACTGATGCAGTCGCACATGTGTGTCGGTCTGGTGTTTTACAACAGCTTTTAAATCGAAACCCAGCCAATCAGAACTAAGGGCTGTAACTTTCTCTTTCAGGATTAGAACTTTAATTATTTCTGTGTGTGTGTGTGTGTGTTTCAGGGTTCTCTGCATCCCCAGTGTCTTCCTCTGCACTGCTGCCTCTGAAGCCATGGACTAGAGCTGCATCTGGTCCTGACAGTCCCGTGGTCATCAGATGGCTTCTCAACAACCCTCAGCAAAAATACAGAAAGTAGGTTTGATTTAAAAAAAAAAAAAAAAAGACAAAAACCAACAATGAATTGTTTCTTTTATCCAAGCCTGATTTTTAACTCT
Organism: Lates japonicus; assembly: GCA_033238685.1. NCBI lineage: Eukaryota > Metazoa > Chordata > Actinopteri > Centropomidae > Lates > Lates japonicus. The sequence goes on from BRZM01001856.1 coordinate 85,885, forward strand.
TTTCCACAGAGCTCCATTGTTGTTCAAAAGCTAAAAAATACATAGATTAGCAACACTGCTACACAGGGTCACATCTTCCTTCATTATGATGAACATGGGCACTGTAGTTTATTTCAGGTCAGTCCTCCTGCTCAATGTTCAGATGTTTTACTTAAGTAGACATTTCCCTCTGAAATTAAATTAAGTCCCTCAGAACTGTACTTAACGCAGTACTTAAGTAATCGCACTTAGTTACGTTCCACCACTGGTCCCATTGTGTTAATATTGTGTTAATATATAATATATATATCACTAACATGTAAAATGAGTATTGAAAACAGTCCCCAACAAACATAGCAATACGTCCTGTTTGAGTAATGTTTGTGGAAAACCAGTTTTGAGGACACCCAGCTACATTAGCAGATTGCTTAGTCTTTTTTTGAATGAATTTCTATATTCTGACTAATTTTGAAAGATTTAGTAAGGACAAAGGTGTGGGGCGAGAAGTCACAGACATCACAGAGACGCATGGACTGACACATTGTTTGTTCTGGTCTTTCATGGAATCGATTGAAAACAATATATATATAGACGGCCTCAGCCTTCTCCTTATAAGTAGATCTTTTTCTAGTTCACTGCACTTTAGTCACTGTGTGTTATAATGCCTTTGTGTTTTGTAGAAGCCTGATACATTAAGAGTGATAAATATGCTAATTGTGATTCTGAGTAACAGGAAGCTGGACAGTCCCAGCTTCCTCTGGCCTATATGGTTTGGTGTCAGATAGAAAGACATGCTTTAAGGTGTTTCTGAGTCATAATTACTTCCCACAGGGACAGCGATCTGAAGAAGGCTGTTCTTAAGGGAAAAGATGAGGTCATGACTTATAATATTCAGCTATTTCTGTCACTTGCTTTACACCTCCAGACTCAAGGCTTTTTACCCTCCAAAGCAATATTGTGATTCTCACTTACAACCCATTATTCTGTATTAGGGATGGAAGATAAGTGTCCATCCCTGGAGAGTGCAGTTATGCACATATGTTGTCTGTGGTCTGGTCCTCAAAAAAGGCTGATACCTCACAGACCAACTTTCAAGCCTTCTGAATTTTCTGTAAGAGGTGTGCAACAATTTAAATACGTTTTTCTGTTGGTATTAATATATAGTTGTTGTCTCACAAAGAGGTCCAGATAATGAGAAAATAATCCTCTGTACATACATACATATTAGGTCACCTCTAGTCTGATAACTTGATATACAGTTACCATAATCTCATGATCTCTGACAAACTTTGGCTGTACCTGCTCTAGCTGACCACCCCGTGTTTCCTGTAGTTTTACTTAGATTCTCTCAGTACAGTAATGCAATTGTGCAACACCATTCAAATGGCTGACAGTAACTAGGTCAGCTAAACTACTGCTTAAGTGCGGCTTTGACTCATTAATAATGCATATGATAAAGACTAAAGTTGCTGGGTCTTGAACAAAGATATTTTTCTCTCTGATGCCAACAATCAAGCAGTGCTTAGTCGTCTTTTTTTTTATGTCACAAGCCTTTAATTTTCATGTGATGATAATACTGACTGAGAGAGACGTTTGAAATCTGAGATTGTTCTGTCATGGTCAGTAAAAGATATGACACGATGTCCTGTTCATCCTGCTGTCACAGTAATGCGCTAATGTTCCTCGTCCTCAGAAGCAGGAAACAACAGCATTTGTTTTGCGTCGCCTCTGTTTCCGGAGCAGAGTGTCTTGTCAGTTCATAACACCGAGCCTGAACTTGACGGACAGTCATATCGCGTGGCACGCTGGGAGATGGAGCCTCTCTCCCTTGCTCACTGCCCGGAAGACGTGGGCAAGAGTATCTGGATATCTCCGGCATGCTCTCACTCCTCTGCGGGGGTCAAAGCCGCGGACCCAAGCGGCCTTGCAAACCCCCAGTCCCGCGCACAGAGGGCCCCGGTGTCAGAGCTGCAAACCTGTGGGCGTTTGTTTCTCCACTGACAATGCTTGCAAGCTCCGTTTCTGGAATGAAAGCTATGCACGGACTCATTCATTCCACGGGGGCAGAGGGAGTGGACGAATGTGCATCTTAGAAGCGCTGCTCATGACCTAACAAGGCGATGCTTGTTGATTAATTAGGGCCCTGGTGTTATATAGCCATGATGTAAACATGCTCTCCAGCTAGCATCACACAAAATAACATCACACTGAATCTCCCAGCTCCACAAACAAGTCCCTGGCCATCCTTCCTCGCTGTCCGGCCCAGGAGTATCGATGTGGTTTAAGATATTGGATCATACCCAGAAACCCATGGTTGACACTCAGTGACAGGAAGTGTTGTTATGATCATAGGCGGTGGGCCAAAGGCTTTGGAGATAGGCAGGTGTGTCCTGTATATGACCTCTGGCTGTGTTGTTGATATTACATCTGTGCTGCTGGATGTTATGTTATGACTGTTAGCAAGAGCTGGGAGGAGCACTGGGAGTGGAGTCCTATTCACAGCACTATGAACTATCAGCTCTATGAAGCATTGCAGGCTGGGGATACTGGCCAGGACTAAAATAAGAGAGAAGGGCAGCTGCAGTAAGTTTTCTCGCACGGGTTACTGAGTGATGTTTTATTTTTTATTATTATTTAAAGTGTGGCTGAAATAGATTTTACTGTAAAAACTGTCACGTTGAAGTCCTGTTGTGTTTCTCGTTGCTGCTTCTTCCAGATGAGAACGTGAAGGCTGGCGTCCACCAAGGCCTCCGCTGCACCTTGGGCAGCGCACACACATGATCACATGACTCTGGACATGGACGCGGTCCTGTCAGACTTTGTTCGGTCCACGGGGGCAGAACCGGGTCTGGCAAGAGACCTGCTGGAAGGTAAGAGATCGCCCCACGTCGTCAAGTAACCGAGAGACTGTCATGCAGAAGGCTCGATATTTGGGAATGTCTGTTTCGATCAGCTGCTGAGCAGGGGAGAGGAAAGAGCAGAGGAGGAGAGGAAATGAGGGGAAAGGAAAATAAAGGAAACAAAGGAGGGGAGGAGAGGAGTGGGGCCTGCAACAGTGAGCCAGCTTGCTGATTTAGAGGCCAGTGTGACGGTTTTACGAGTGCACTCCCTAGGGAGAGCTTTGTGCCCATTCATTGGAACTCACTGAGGAGCAGAGTGCTACTGGCACTTGTATAGCTAACATACAGTACCACTTGGAGAAAAAAAAAACACAGGAGAGCAAAAGTGCACACAGAAAGCTGGTCTGCTGGATTGGCTTTGATATCTGGAGTTTTTTTGTGTGTGCGTGTATGTGTTGAGAAATTTCTACAATCACAAGACAATTTCACTTTGACCAGAGACATGCAGTAAAGAAATGCAGAGCTCTAAATGCAGACGCAGTTCTGTCTGCTGTAGTGGAATAAAAGCATGCACCACACTAATCAGACTTCCATTAGCGGATGAAATCCGTATCTATGTGTGTCCTGGAAATCTTTTTTGTCTGTGTGTACATAATGCAGCCGGTGTCTAGTCTGATAAAAGAATTAAAGTGTTGGGTGTCTGTCTCTCCCTCCCACTCAGTTTTTTTTTTTTTTTTTCCTTTTTTTGTTCTATGATTCTGCCTTGGCACCAAGCCACTGGGGCATACGTGTGACACTGACAGACACAAAACAAGACACTGCACTCAAGACAAGACAGACGTGGGTGCCGGATGCCCTGTTTCAGTATCGCGCCTGCTTGCTTTTGTTCTGATGTTAGCTTAGCTTTCCGGACCTGCATCAGTCCGCTGCTGCTCTGGTAACCTGTGGTCTCTGAGTCAGGCTGGTGTGAGGAGACAGAGAAATATGACAGCACCGCATGTGGTGCTTCCCTCTAGAGGCTGGTTTATGTACTGAATCAGCATCACTGAATGTGCTGTGACCTTTGAGTTCAAATTTACTGAGAACTGGAGCATTTTCTGAGCTACAGGGTGACGGTTTTTAATTTGCACAGGAAAGAAAATTTTTAATTAACCTAATTTTGGTGATTTTATTTAATTAAAGAAAGTAGATTTTAAAGTAAAGCTTGCTTGTAAAGATCTATTTTTACTGTTTCTATATGGAAAATCCTCAGACGAATTCATTCTAAATGAAACAATTTTCTCAGTTGTCAAGAAGTCCAGTTAAGCTCCAGTGTTTCTTAAGGACATGGATAGTGTACGTTCATACTGCAGATGAATTTATCAGTGTTCCTTTTGCTGACGACAGCCATTACAAATGAGGGAGCTGAGACAATGCTTTCCATGCCACAGTTATAGCAAGCTAATGTGGAGGCATTTAAAGACCGTGCATTAGGTGCTGAGTGGCTGTGCAGCCGGACCTTAAGTTGTGTTCCTGGATTTGTGCAGCTCAAGCTGCCGCGATCCATACTGTGGAATCAGTTTTGCATTGATTGGCGTGAGAAACTGTGATTTAGCGGTGCCGCGTCTCATGTTGAGACTGCCGAGAATCATCGTGTCTGGAAGTCAGGGTTAGGGGAGAGGACAACTTCCTCCTGGTCTCTTAGGCGGGAAAGTCCATTAACAGACTCTGTCTCAGGCTCAGGTTACATATGGGCAGACACCCGGCCTTCCCAACGTTTGCAGTTGAAGGCGTTTATGGGAGTTTTATAAAGACTGTTTTTGAGGATAGCTCCCGTGGCATCGTATGAAGGCACGCTGAGATATAATAAGACCAAGGCTCGACTTGTGTCTTTTAAACCTGGGAGGGGTTTCTTTTGGAGAGACAGCACCCAGAGGAGACAACTGTGTCTCTGTGTTTGCGTGCAAGGCGTGCATGTGTTACCAGTGCGTGTGTGTGTGTGTCTCTGTGTGGGTCCCTCCTGCACATCAGGATATTGCTGTCACTCTGTTAAAAGATCTGTCTCCCCTCACAATCTTCATGTTTTCTGGCACCACCCAACCTCAACCTCTAGTTATTCACCTTATGATGCAGCACGACATTGTTCCATATGGGCTATACTGCGTATACCATTATAGTGGAGCTTGTTATTTTCCATTTTTAGAGATATAGGGGTGGATCAGTATTTAGTTAAAGTATTAAATAAGACAATAATCCCAAAAATCTGATCATCAGAATACCAAGTGCATTGATTGTTTTCATAAATCTGGCTTATCTACAGGATTTTACCCCAGTTTCCCTCTACACATTCTGCTTATTGGTAGCATTTTCTCAGTTTTTCTCCATGAGATAATCCTGTTTACTGTAAACTGCAGTGTCCTGTTGCACCAGGAAAACAACAACGTTTTGTGTGGGAACATAACACGGGGTGAAAATTGAATTTAAGCTGATAATAAATGTACAAGCTGCAACATTTATCCTGGATATTCATTGTCATTATCATTATCACTTCCAGTGTCTGTGAACAATCAGCCAGATCTTTGTCTGCGTCCCGCAGGTAAAAACTGGGACCTCAGTGCTGCTCTAAATGACTACGAGGAGCTCAGGCAGGTCCACACTGCCAACCTGCCGCAGGTCTTCAATGAGGGCCGCTACTACAAGCAGCCAGAGATGCGTGACACGCCCACCCATGTCAGCAAGATCGACAGGCCGTGTGCACAGAAGCAGGAGGACAATGCACAAGGTAGCCAGGCGACGTTAACCACCAACAGTGACCTCAACAGTTTCCTCTGTCTTCACTGGCCTCCCACTCACCCATTAAAATTCTCCCCTCTTCTACCCCACTTTTTTTTTTTTTTTTTTTTTAGAGAAGCGTCTGTCCCGCGGGATCTCCCACGCCAGCTCCGCCATCGTTTCCCTGGCGCGGCTGCAGGTGGCCAGCGAGTGTACCAGCGAGCAGTTCCCTCTTGAGATGCCCATCTACACATTCCAGCTACCAGACCTCAGCGTTTACAGCGAGGATTTCAGGAGCTTCATAGAGAGAGACCTGATAGAGCAGTCTACCATGATGGCTCTGGAGCAGGCCGGTGAGGATATAATGCGATACGATACATTCAATTATCGTACTCTCCTACTACTGATATGAGATATGTAACAGAATCGTATGCACTTCGCTGTGCTTTACTTAGATTACACTGAAATGCAGAAGGCCATCAAAGCAGCAGTGATGAGAAATGCCAGTGAATGTCAATAATGTAGACAGAGAGGTGGAGGGTGAGACAGACTGAGAGTGAGACAGAGCAGATCAAAGTAGCGAGACGAGTGTGTATGTGTACCTTAGGAAGCCAGCAGAAAGGCTGAAGCTGCTAAAATGACTGAATATTATGAGCTAAAAGTAATGGATATATAGTCATAACAGAATATAGATAAAATCAGCACATTTATGACAGGTGGCGTCATTGAAGGTGACAGCGTACGTCAGATATAGAAGGGTGGGAACCACTGACTAGCCAACCAGAAGATAGTGTCTGATATCTAGTGATAAGCTGTGAAAATCTTAGCACTGTCATATATTTCATCAGAATTATATGCATCACAAACTGTGTGTAAGACCAAATCTGAGATACTCCTAAAATATGTATCTCTGCAAATAAGAAAAGGTAAAATCAGGTACAACAACCAGTCGTGAATTCGCTTCACTTTAATGATGGTTTAATCTTGGATCAGGTCTGGGATGTGTGTGACATCATTAAACACGCCGGGATGCGACAGCAGTCCATCCTTCCAGAAAATTAGCTTAAATATGTGACATGAAAAACTAAAATCAAGACCCACAAAAACATCAGCATTTTGAGTCTCCATCCACACTGAGGGGGTAAATCATTCAGAGCCTCCTCTGTGTTTACTGTTGTTGAATAAATGATGCAGTCAGATCAGCCCAGGCTCAGAGCAGTGAGGCTGCCTGCAGTAAAGCAGTGTGTGTGTGTGTGTGTGTGTGTGTGTGTGTGCGACGCCCTGGGCTGTGAAGCCATCGTTCCTCTCCCTCAAGGCAGGGCGGTGATGGAGCAGAAACTGGAGATACTGTAAAAGTCAGGCAGAGAAGGAAGATATTCAGAGAGTTTTTTTTTTGGGAGGGGGTGGGGGGGCAACTGATGGGTATTGGAAGGAGGGTGCGAGCATATGGCCTGTGCTAATCATCGCCTTCAAAGTTCAGCTATGGAGGCTAATTATACTTGTTGGCTAATTGTACTCAATGGGCCGTTACTGGTACCTGCTCCAGTGCTTGACTGAGAGACGTAAAGTTACATTCGAATATCAAGGTCCACATGCACATTTGAAGGCTTCTGTTAAGTAGCTGTGACATGCATGTAGCTGTTGTTTTTTTGTTTTTGTTTTTTTTTTTGTTTAGTTTTTTTTATCTGACAGAAGTAACAGTTCTAACATCCAACATCACAAACAGGAAAGTAGCAATTCTGCAGTCTTTCCACAAGAGGTTACACTTTACACAGGTATCTCATGTCTGGAGAAAAATAAAATTAGGATATAATCTGACCTCAAAATGACACAAATTACTTTGATTTAACACTTCATACGCCACCAAAATAGATGGTCATCTGATCTGTTCACTTACCCCCATACAGATATCATATCCAGATTAGACTTGCTATTAGTTACTGTTGCATTTCTGTACAGTTTTCTCTTCATTTGTTTTGATTTCATTTTTCTCAACCTATGGCTCCTATCAGATTTTTGAGCAATTTGTTCCACAGATGGCTGGTCCCATGGAATAAATTGCCTCTCCCTTTTTTTTCTTTCCTTTTTTTTTTGAACTGAGGCTTTTTTCTTTTTCTTTTTTTTTTGTCCATTACATGCGTCTCTTCAGGGAGGTATTCGGCTGGGTTAGGAATCAATGGTGAAACACTGTATTGGACTCTTGAATCTTATCACCAGTCTTTCTTTGTGTGTGTGTGTTTCAATTTGAGTAAATTAGAAGAACACTGAATTGAAAATTGATTGATACAAAATGTGATGAGCGTTTTTGCTCCCTTCTGAATTTATTCACTTATTATATTGTGCGTGTGCACAGGTCGTCTGAACTGGTGGTCCACCATGTGCACCAGCTGTAAGAAGCTGCTTCCTCTGGCCACCACAGGGGATGGGAACTGCCTTCTGCATGCTGCCTCTTTAGGTGAGCTACTCATGCACACTTCAGTAATATTTAATACTCACAGTGACCGCAATTTCCATCATAATTTCTTGAAAACAGCTTTATACGTCAGGCTTGGCGTGGAACAACAGCGCGAGACGGTGTCACAGCTGTCTAATCACGGTGTCAGCACTGCGTCGCAGCTGCTGAATCCAGAGGAAGGAGCGAGAGAGGAGGAATTAGAGAAGACAAAAGGGAGTGGGGAAAGGAGGGAGATAACTGACCTGCACGTTGCAGGAAACTGTAGCAGGGAACGGCAGCATATTTAGGTCTGTGCTGAAGGAGATGGTTGACTCCCCAGTGTGAGGACTGAAGGAGCAGCAGAGGGTTGGAGGCACCAGAGATAATGTAATCTGCACTGACAGTCAGACAACTAAGGCCCTTTGATGAGTGATGAAAGACATTTTCAGTCAAAGAGCTGAGGTCACCTCAGAATGATTCATCAACATAATTGTACAACTCGATGCAGTTAAGAATTGCGACCTCTTGTTTTAGTCAACTGCTGTACGGCGCCGATGTTGTTTTAACATGGAGTAACGGCCTTGTTTGTCTGTGTTGATCAGGGATGTGGGGCTTCCATGACAGGGACCTGATGCTGAGGAAATCCCTGTACACCATGATGAAGAGCGGAGCGGAGAGAGATGCTCTGAAGAGGAGGTGGAGGTGGCAGCAAACCCAACAGAACAAGGAGGTTGGGAGAGTGTCCATCACAGCACACTGCACCTCCTACACGCATCTCATCCTCTCTCACTAATGACGTATTAATACATCCAGAGATGAGCCACTCGTAACCTCCGTTAATAAGCGCCGATTTTAGCTTTCTTGCTGGGCCGCGCATTTGGATTTTTGCTGCGAGGAAAATAGTCTTTCTGTGACACCAAGTGTGCATTAGCAGCAGTGCTGCTAATACTGTCAAATCCTCTGCACTTCCTCTCCCTTCTCTTGATGTTCGTGGATTAAAGTATTTGCCAATCTATTAGAAAAATTGTGTCACCAAAGATAGCTCAGGCAAAGAAGTAGTACAGATGCTCGTGTTTTAAAAATGCCCGGGGCTTCCTGGTGGCCCAGTGATCTAAGACGCCACCCGTGTAAATGCATTGTCCCAGTTTGAGTCTGGGCAAGGGACCTTTGTTACTTGTCCTCCACCTTCCTCTAATTACCCAAACTTCTTGTCAGCCTCTCCTGTCTAACTGTCCATTAGCAGCAAAAATATGCACAAAAAAAAAAAAAATGCCCACACGTGCAGATGCAGAAAGCTTCAGGAGATAACCTTGTAGATGCAGAGGGAAGTAGTGAAAATGAATAATAATAGGGATTGTGTGGGTGAGCAGCAGCACGTGCTCATCACAGTTTCCATTTTCTGTGTTTTCTCGCAGTCGGGGCTGGTGTACACTGAGGAGGAGTGGGAGAGAGAGTGGAACGAGCTGCTGAAGTTGGCCTCCAGCGAGCCTCGCACTCACCTCAGCAAAAACGGCAACACCAGTGGAGGGTGAGCTCGCATAGTGTACACATTAACCCCACACTCTGGACTCCAGGGACACAACACACATCACGTTCCTTTCACCAGAATCCAGCAGCATTTGCTCTGTAATCTTCGTATAAGATGGAGAACAGAGTGAAACAGAGAGGCAGTGCAAGTTGTTCAGCTTTCATCCCACATTACAAACTCTCCCGCTGCGTTTTAATGCCTTGTGCGCTGAAACGCTGCAGGAGCCCCACAGTGAAAACAAAAGTGACCTTCTCGCTAAGATGGATTTGTCAGGGAAAACTGTTCCCACTCGGACCGTTGCTCTTTCAAATTGCTTCTTTGATTTAATAACGTTGTTGATGCTCACGTATGAGACTGTGCCACCTACTGGCTGCCTGCAGTATTAATCATTTCTTCCGTAACGGCCTCCCCTGAGCGGTGGGTTACTTTTACAGCTGCTGTAGGTGATGTGATTCACTCACCCCTCCCCGGTTTATAAACAAGCGTAAGAGTGGGTTTATCTCAGGCTACAGAGGCAGATTGGAAACTAACTCTGGTTTCCTCCACCTACGCACAGAAACCTTGCGGTTTTCTCTGTTTCCATTTTCACTGAAATAAACACACCAACTTTCTCATATGCTTGCTACGTAAAAGCAGCTGATATGGTACAGAAAAAAGAACCGGAGAAGTTTACACTGAAATGTCATTTTATTACACGAAATGTGAAGTGTACAAAACTCCTAACAAATCACGCAAAGACTCTCAGTCTTTGTACACGAATTCATTGTTTTCTCAGCGTCCACTCATCCAGCGCTAAGCCACCTATCAAAAAAAAAAAAAAAAGCATAATTTACTCATTTAGTCTGGTGGTTTTAACCTCTCATTGAGTTTGACTGTAATACAGTAATCAGGTTAGGGATGTTTGATGGTCCTAGTGTGAGATGAGCCCCTAAATGGGATGAGTGGGATTCACATATTAAGAGGCTCTTTATTAGAGTAAATTTGGCAGCGTGGCTGTTTGTGTGGCTGACAACTTAATTGTTGCACATCCTCTGGTTCCCTGGTGGTTGCATGCCTGAGAGCTCTGCCTCTGCTTTTTCTCTCCATCTCTCCCTCCCTCCTTCTTTTCTCTCTCCTGCTCTCTCTCATTCAAACGCACGTATAAACAGATAGATCTTTGTTCGCTGGATCAGAGTAGGTTACGCAGGCACATGATAAGCGCATACTGTGCATTTAATATTTTGCCTGCAGTTGTTTTCCTATCAGTCAGTACCAATTCTGGAAAATGTCAGGGATAGTATCCCATGATCCCACAGTGTTACATGTGTGTGTGTGTGTGTGTGTGTTTTTTTCTCGTTCAGTGTGGATAACTCTGAGGATCCTGTCTATGAGAGTCTGGAGGAGTTCCATGTGTTTGTGCTGGCCCACGTGTTACGCAGGCCAATCGTAGTGGTGGCCGACACCATGCTCAGAGACTCAGGAGGAGAAGGTAAGCTCGACCGCCACCTTGTAACGATCCTCTGCGATACAGCGGGGTAAGCAACGGGCCGACACTAAACGCAGGTGTTCTAACTGATTTCCAGCGTTTGCCCCCATCCCTTTTGGAGGGCTCTATCTGCCCCTGGAGGTGCCTCCGAGCCGCTGTCACTGCTCACCTCTGGTCCTGGCCTACGATCAGGCTCACTTTTCCGCGCTGGTGTCCATGGAGCAGAGAGACCAGCAGCGAGAGCAAGGTAAGCGGGCCGCACATCGTCACTAAAACCGCTGACCTGCCCGTGATCTTGACAGAAAAAGACGGCAACATCCGCAGGTTGAAGTCTTGGGTATAAACCTTTTCTTGCCCTTTCTGTTTTTAAAAAATCCAAAGTTTCACCTGCTGCAGTGTGGAATAGTTACGCAGTCTTCGCTTTTAACACGGTGCGTAGAGAGTGAGTGCGAGTGGTCTGCCTGTCCTGCTAGAGGTGAATAATGTATGAGACAGCAGTCTAATTACCTGTGATCCATTATTAAAACAGGCCAGTTGGCAGCAGGGACCAGGGAGTGGCCAACATGGAGGCAAAGTGGACAGCAGGCTCCTTCCTCTGACTTACTGAGCACTGACCAAATAACTCAAGCCCGTATGTTATTGTATGTCTACATCTCTCTCTCTGAGGTCACAGTAGTTCGTCACAGTAGGTGTGTCTGTTTATACCTCAGCCTCTTTCACAGGAATCTGTGACATGGTGCTGCTCAGAGCATACTGATTGTGTTATGTTGTTGTGGCAAGAGAGTGCTGATTTTCCGTTGAGTTGAGTGACTCTTTGTTTCTGTCTTGTTTTTGCCCGTTCAGATGCCAGTGCTCCCACTCCGGATGCGTTGCTTATTTTCGAGGTCAGAGCAATCCTCACATGGAGTTCCTTTAATTAACAAATAGAGTGGATCTCCTTGACAACCAGTCTTAGTAGTCACGGCACTCTTCTGTATCTGACTCAGTGGGTGGAACTCGCTTGTCATTTGCGTGGGCAGCTGGCCAACTCCGTCTCTCTCTCTCTCTCTGTCTCTTTTTCTCACCCTCAAATACAGATACACTTATGCAAACAGTTTCTTTCTTCCTCTCTCTGTCTTCCTCCTCCTTCTCTCTCTGTCTCTCTTGTGCTTTTCTGAGTATGTAAGGCCCTATTCTCGGCCCTATAAACACCAACCTAGTTATTAAGCCGGGGTATGACCACTGCAGACTAGCAGACAGACATGATTACTAACCTGCCATCCCTGCCCTGAAGTCATTCCCTTTAGCGCCAGCAGCACATCAAAGCCAGCCTACTCCACAGCCCATAACTATTCAGTACTCCTACTTTTATTTGGGTGTTTCAGTGTGACTGGTTCTCTTTTCGTCCACCAGATGGTGCATATGTCCAAAGAACCTGCTGTAGCACGATCACAACACCACTGCATGACTTTTTTTTTTTTTTTCCATTCTTGTACACTGTGTCCTGAGATAGGATCAGAGTGCGTTTTGTCTGCAGTCTGTCTCCAGGATGTTATGAAAACACTAGTATGCTGCCTAGCGTGGTGCATTTGTATGTCATGTGCTGAATCATACTACACTGTAATGATACAAACCTGTGCTGCTCTGGTTCTGTTTTTGTGCATTTATATGTATTTAAGAGGTATAGTTTATGTTTTTGTGTGATATTATCTTAACCGGGTGATATTCTTATCATTTGTAAATTTCTAGAAAAGTACAGCATTGCCCTGCTGGCTCATATCTCTGAGCAGATGCCAGGCAAACAAGCAGTGGGTCAGACAGACAGACAGACCTAATCTGCCACTGCCAATTAGGGCAGAGTAGCCCCAGCCGGCCCCTAAGCCCTCACCACATCACCACATATGGGCAGGGTCCCGGGCTGCTGGGGCCCCCCGACAAACCAACCCTCTCTCCTGACAGTCAGGCCACTGTGTGGACGTCTCAGGTGGAGGGTTGCTCTCAATCCCCCTCCACCTCCCACCGCCCCAATGAAGAGCATCCGAGGGGCCGTTGGCCCTGTGTGTGTTCAGGTGCCAGAGGCTGGGTTAGAATACTGGTTCTTTCTTCAGCCCTCTGTATGGAAGATTATAGCAGAGTCCCTCCCAGTAACCTGATTCTAAATCACACTGACACATCACGCTACTGCCCCTTTTATGGCCTGCTTGGATGGCTGCTGGAGCTGTATTGACGGTGGATGGTGAAGAAACAACAAGGGAGGGGTGACTGATGTCAGAGGTTATTGCTAAGGATCAAAACTTTCTTTTATTTCTTTATTTCTGAGCATATCCCACAAGAGCAGTCAAGTGGTTTTCCTGGGTGAGGCAGTCAGGTGAACCCAGAGTCCTGTGCACATGGTTATGTTTTCTATCAGCCCACTTACTGATCACCTGCTGCGTGATAATGACTGGCTCCTCAGTAGATGCCGCTGGCCATGTCTTTTATCAGCTTGTTTGTGCTCCTGTGGTTAAACGACGTATGAGTGGAACTGGCCCTCTGGAAAACTCTGGAGCTATTTCAAGCCCTGGTCCCAACACCAAAACACTTCCAGGTTTTCTTTGGCATCCCATCATCAACCCCTCCGACACCCATGTGAATGGAGTAAATGGTCGTCTTTTACACAAAGACCACCTACATAACAGCGCGGTGTAACCATTCCAGCTCTGGCAAGGTTTCACTTCTCTATCTATAAAAGACACCCAGTGTATTACTCACCACGCAGCCAGCGTAATTAAATCAACATGGTAATCAGAATTAAAATGTTATTTGTTGTGGTTTTATGTGTTACTTCAAATGTGATGCTCTCGCAATTACCACCATGGTTCCGCTGTTAAAATCTGAGGGCAAAAAGAAAAAAAAAAGAAAAAAAGAAAAACTCAGGCTTGTTTATATGCATGACTGCTGTTTACTCTGGTGAATTGGGCCCTTTAAATCTGCAGCTGTGCAGAGTGACCAAAGTCAGGAATTCAAATTTGTGCATTTTCCAGACAGTACAAATTGTTCTTGAATCGCAAAACAGAGGAAACATTGGCTCAGTGTTCCTGCTGTGAATCAAAGCTTGTAATGGGTGACTTTGTTCTCAGATGGGAGTAAAAGAGGAGGGAGAATTCACTCTCATTCTGCTCTCTTGACACATGCCATGATACACTTGAAGTGCTCAAGTAAAAAAAAGACAAAGCATTTAAGTCAAGTCAAATCATGTGAGTGAATGCTTAGAAACGTTATCTACCTAATTTCCAACAGCTGTTTCCTCACAGGTTACACCCAAGTTTCCTCCCCCTCCTCTCTGACCATACCCCCCCCCCCAAAATCAAAGATGATGCAAACTGAGCAAGGCGAAGCTGGCTAGCAGCTATGTTGCTGAGTACACAGCTCGCATACCACAGAGGGCTATGATGTCACCCATGCATAAGCTATGGGAATCGGTCATTCAAGGACAACAAAACAAGGCTGCCAACAGGGATAGTAAATACATTACAGCACACTTTAGTCCCCCAGAGCTCAATTGGCAGTGTTGAATCTCCGAATCTGGACCGGGGCCCAATTCGGGAACAACAGCACACACAGCAGTTTGGAATGGGGAGAAAGGAGGACAGCTGCATCGTGGGAGCCAGGACGCCACCTCGCAGACCTCCGCTGCCTGCTGCATGACCCGAGTGGGAACTGAGTGGGAGCCAGTTCACTGTCTTCTCGTCTGTCTGTCTGTGTGTGTGTGTTTGTGATTATGACTGATTTTTTTTTTTTTTTTTTTTTTTTTTCTGGGCAAGAGTGTTCTAGGAAAGACCCCTCTTTAAGAAAACTTTTTTTTACCCCCCTCCCAGTTTTCAGCACCTCCATGTCAATGTTCTTATTACTGTTTGACTCAGCGGCTGCAGGTATTAGTCACTTCTTTTTTTAGGTGGATGGTATAAGAATGCATCGTAATTTGCAGGTATGACGCAAAGGCAGGCTTGACATTTCAGGACAGATTTTTGGACAAGCCTATTTTGTCAGCACTGCTGCAAGTGATAGATTTGCCCAGCTGATGGAATTTGTTTGCGTAGCGACTGAAGGTGTCAGATAAAAATAAGAAATCATGTTAACAGTGCTTAATGTGCTAGCGTGGGTGTGGCTGCTCTAATCGTTTTTCGAGAACTGAAAACATCATCACAATGCACGTATCACCAGTGTTTTGACGCTTGGCGTGCTTCATCGTGTACTTTGCACCTAGAGCAGAGGCACTCAGAAGGAGACACACGAGGGAAAGTGTGAGGATTTGGACCTGCAGTTTCATCAGGCGCACAGGAGGGGCAGTTGCTGCTGCTCTCAGTTTCTCTGTGAAGCCTGCAGAGCGGAGCAGCCTATTGGCAGTGGAAGAATTGATGAGGCAGGGAGGAGACTGTATCTTCCATCTGGGGCTGACAGTGAAGGCTGGAATGTCCTCAGCCTGAACAGCCTGCCTCTCTCTGCTGTCATGTGGACAACAGCCCCCCACACTAGGTAGCCTGAGGAGAGCTGTCATGTGGGCCGGTGGGGTCTAGCCAGTCCTCCTGACGCTCTTGTTTTGAAAGGCAGCCATGCACTCACTCACTCACT
>BRZM01001858.1:0-31773 GCA_033238685.1 Lates japonicus
GGATGTGTGGCAAGGGGCATTATCTTGTTGAAACATCCAGTTTTGACTTCGACGGAACAGTGCACGTGCAGAAGGGAGCATGTGGGTTTCGAGAATGGCACAATACTTGGCAGAGTTCAATGTGCCATCACAGACAGTGAGATGACCAACACCAGCAGCACTCATGCATCCCCAAACCATGATACTGCCTCCACCATGCTTGACAGTAGGTACTGTAATGCTGGAGATAATGCTTGGCCTGGCCTTCTGCGTACCCTCACGTTATCAGGAGGAGGATAAAGCTGGAAACTGGACTCATCTGACCACAGAATCTTCTTCCAGTTCCTGGCTGTCCAGTTCTTGTGTGTTTGGGCCCAACGACGCCGGGCTAACCTCTATCTCTCATTGATCAGGGACTTCTCGACAGCCTTGTAGGACCTTAAGCCATGATCTAAAAGTCGGCCATGTACAGTGTGAGTGGAACACTGGACACCAGTTTGGTTTGACCACTGCTGCTGAAGCTCCTGTGATGTCATTCGGCGGTTTTCCCTGCACATGCGGATCAGGATGAGGTCATTTCTTGCTGAAGAAACCCTTGGACGCCCAGATCTTGGTTTGTCTTCCAAGCTGTTAGTTCGTCTGTATTTCTGCAGAGTGTATCCAACTGCTGAAGAACTGCATCTGCACTTCCTGGCTATCTGGTGGCAGCTGTACCCTTCCTGACTGAGAATCTGTATCTTCAGGCGTGTTTCCTGCGTTAGGTTCCTTGTTTTAGCCATTTATGTCTCTGAAGAACTTTCAAATGTGCTGGCTTTATGTAGACACAAAGCACGGCAACAAAAATTGTGTCTTTTAATAAAAAGCACGACCTTCATTAGTGGATCACTGGTACCAAAATGACCCAATACTCAAATTTCTTATGTATTTTTATGGAACCAATCAATTTTAAGTTTTTAATGGCTTAAGTGTTTTTCATCATATACACATATAAGTTAATTTTCAACAGTCATTATACAAAAAGAATCTCTGTCACGCTGGACTGTAACATACAAGGAAATCACTAAGGCAAACAGAGCTAATAGGAGAGTTAAGTGATACAGAGCCAGTTTCTACCTAAGCTGACTGCTGGTCTGGTCATGATGCTCTGTTTTCTTGTTTTCTTTATTGTGATTTGATGAAGCTTGTCTTGGGTCTAGGTTACAGTAAGAAATGAGCTGTTCTGATAACAGGCCTCAATTAACCACTTAAGCTCTAAATTGGTTTGATAGAACACCTTAGTCCCGTTTGTTAGGATCACTCAAGCCAGACTTTCCCCAATAAGTCCTGCTTTTTATGAAACCTCTCTCTTTTTAGCTAAAATGATACGTTCACAACTGCAAGCTGTACAGTATAACCACAACTTAACCATTGCTGAATTGCCAATTGGTTGTTCAAGAGAACATTATATTTTTTCATCTTTAAAATCTCAAGACGTTGTCTTTGGAACATGGCATGGCTTGTTCTCCACAGTGACACAGTATTTAACTGTATGTCTGACTGCAAGACAAGGTTTTATTTTTTTACTTTGATTTCCATAATTAAAGGTTGTCCATGTATGTAAACAATCAGCTTACCAATGCCAGCTGACATATGAATCTTGCTTTATTTCTAAAGGAATAACAGACAAACAAGGAGTTTTACCGGGTGCTCATGGTTATGAAGTAGGTAGTAAGTTAAACTGGTCAACTGCAGACATAGGGAAGCCTGTGGCCTTACTTCAGGCACATTCACAAGGATGTAGTTAAAATGCCTTTATTGATTAAAGCAAAGTAAAAAAAAAAAAAAAAGAAAGAAAAAAAAGACCAGTTTCAACCCTGCTGCCCTGAGATCTTTCTCAGGGAGTGACTGGAAAAGACTGGACAGATTTCTCTTTCAAAAATAAATAAACCCCCCCAAAAAAAAACAGATGGTGAAAAAGCAGTGAGCTAAACCAGACCTTTGGTTTGGAATGAAAAAGACCTGACAAGAGCCTGATAATGTTATAGAAGTGCAATGCTAAATTGATGGAGTAGGCCTAATCTTTTAAAGCAAATGGGGCAGATTGTACAATAAAACTATAAGCATTGATATACTATACAACTGTTAAATACAATTTACTTGTATTTTAGCCCTGGTTTGGTCTGTTAGCTGAAAAAATAAATATGGATCTCTTTGGCTCTTTGACTGATCACAAGTCACTTACTTGGGCTCTCCATCATTTGTATTCTGACAGAAAGTGGAAATTTTGCTAAGAGCTGGAGCCCAACAGACCAACGAGCATGTGTTAGCTTTTAGGGAAGAGTCATTTAAACAGTTTTACCAGCAAGTTGCTGGTTACAATTCCAGAGATGAGTATGACGATCATGATAAACAATGTAAGACCACGCCGTAAAACCAGCTGTTTCACTGACAGAACATCTCCCACTGTGGTGGTTGTGGTGATTTCACTGTGGCCTGGAACTACCACCTCCAGGTTTGATTCGCCCTCCTCAGCCCTCACAGAGCTGGGTGCAGTTACTCTGGCCAAGGCTGGGTTCAGATCTGAGTCTAAAGAATTGAAGCAGAGGTTTAGAACAAATTTTTTCTGTTAACACAAAACGGTCATACAGACTCACAGCAGGGGTGTTTCAATTACTTATGTACAGATGAACACAAAATAAGGGGGCACCTTTCCTTACCTGGATGTTCCATCCCAACCATCTCTTTCTCTTCCATGATCTGGACTCCTGCTCTCACAAGAGCCTGATTGGAGACATGAATTATATTTGCTGAAAGTGTGCTATGACTTATAAATCGAATAAAACGAATAAATCTTATGTAAAAAAGTGCAAAGACGCATTTTGGCTTAAGTGACGTAGGCTGTACCCACCTCTTCAGAAGCCTTTTTCCAGTCAAGTTTACACAAAAATGTGATGAAAGCAATCGCCTGCAGTGACACACAAATGGTAAGTCCTGTCCATAGTCCTAGATAAAAATGAGAGAAGAGTTTTTGCGTTTTATTAGCTTTCCTCAATGCAGGAGCCCCAAGACATGGTAGTTGGTAATTTGGTCTTACCCACAATCCCCATGTTTGCTGCAAACATCAGGGACACACCAGTGGGGAAGCCAATGAAGTAGATTCCCACCAGGTTACACAGAGCACCAACCAACTGTTTTCCTGCTCCTCTAAGAACACCTGCAGCCACACCCTGTGGATATATGAGGATATTTGGTCAAACACTGTCAATATGTCTAAAATTCTTTATGGAAATGATAAGTTATCTTTGCATCGTTACTCACTGCAGTGGCATCACCAACATGCATGAAACCAAAAATGAGCATGACGTCAGAAACCCTCTTAATAATGTCTCTATAAAAAGATGCAGACATGGATTTTTGTCAGATGCAAACATATAAATGTACAATCACACCAGAAATGTAACATTAAAAGACAGATTATTTTCTTACTGCATTATAAATTACCCCCAGCCAAATGATGACTAATGCACAGACTGAGAGACTGACGCTGACATTGCCATCCCCAATACAGCTTTTGATTGTTCAGCACAGCTCAGAGATGTTATTTTTTACTTATACATTAAAAAAAAAAAGCAACTGTACTCAGTTTATTTATTCAGTTAGGTGATAAAAGTGAAAGAATTGAAAGACATCTATTAGGCAGATGCTGTGGAAATAGGATGAGAAGCTGTCTTCACAGTGTTAAATTCAACACCTACAAAAACTGAAAGTTAAACATAACTGGGGCTCATTAAACAATCACAGACCAGTGGATGTGAGTCAGCTTGAAAATGATGAACTTAGTTAATGCACAACAGTCCAAATGCCACTGTGAAACCAAGTGTTCTATGTCACATGGACTGCAACAAGGATAGACAAAGTAATGTGTGATAATGTGTTATTATCTTAAGAGATTTTACTCACTGTTCTGAGGTGAAAATGTATCCAATGACATTTTTGGCGATGCTGAGACTAGCTCCAACGAAACATGCCACCATGACTGTGCTCGACAAAAGGAACAAAAACCAACACACTTTGTAAATTATATTGAATAATTCATACTTTTCAGAGCAGTGCACATATTTAAACCACCAGAGAAAAGGGTGAACAGGAAAAAGCACATAGAAGCTACAGCTGTATAAATTAGCTTAGTAAAGAGCTTGATTTATCTATTAGAATTGACAACATTTAGCCTCAGTAATGCATTTTATATTTTTTCCACATGATACATGAAACATTAGTCCAGATAAGATGTGCAATTTTTATTTATGCAATGTTGATTGATTGAATTGTCTTATATATCCTGTGACGATTCAATTGTTACACTTGCATTGCATTCTTATACAGACAGGTGATAAATTAGAGGAAAAACCAATATAAAGTATCTGGGCCACTACAAGCTGCCAGAACAGCTTCGGTGCTCCTTGGCATTGACTTCACAAATATCTGGAACTCTACTGGAGAGATGAAACACCATTCTTCCACAAGATATTCCTTCATTTGGTGTTTTGATGATGGTGGTAGAGAGCGCTATCTAACACGCCAGCCCAAAATCTCCCATTGGTGTTCAATTTGGGTTCAATTACTATTATTAGATGTTCAGTCATTCTTTGTTCAGTATTTAAAGTTTATTTTGTGCTGATGTGATACTTGTGACATAAATAATCAAGTCAAATACATCTTAAATATAAAAGGCTGGTAGAAAGGTCGCCACTTGCTGCAGGTGTGACAGGCATTTTGAATACATTTAGGAATCTCTGAGTGTTATGTAAGCTACATGTACTGTATACATTGCGTCTTACATGCACACATGATGGGGACTTTGCACGATAGCTTAGCTTGCTTTGTGTTTCCTGCACCAAGAGCATTCCCAACCCGTACACTGGCAGCAATAGAGAATCCCAGTGGGAACTGTGGAGGAAAATTAAATAAATATATAAGTGATTACTTAAGTGATTATATATATATATATATATATATATATATTGTGAGGGGGTTTTATTTATCTTTGACAAAAAATTCAAAGTGAGTGCTCATAACTGGCTACTCTGCTAACCTGTAGTCTGCTATATTTGCAAGAGAATGATGGAGCATTGTCATCATACAGGATAGGGGCTCACAGCTGCTAGAAGCCATATTTTTATAGGACTTTTGAAATAAGTAATTCTTTAAAAATATGGCTACACATCTTGAAAAATTGCCTGTTTCTAATTAAGGTTCATGGCTGCAGTCACCAACACACTATTAGCATGCCGCACGACAAGATGTAGGAGTTACCACATAAACTGTAATGCAAGCTGGTACATGGACTGAGCACCCAACTCAACTTCACTTTATCATTCCAGCCAGGAATCCTCCTATTTCAAATATCCACCATGATAAATACAAATCATGAGTATACCAAGTCAAGGCCAGCTTGATTTAAGGGACCCCACCCTGCAGACAATCATGGACTAAATCAGGGTCAAAGGTTTGTAATTAGAATAGCTTGTAGTTATCAAAAATTACACAGTGGAATGTTAATAATAAAGAATACAAATAACGTGCTGTAAGAGATTTAAATGATAAAATGTAATGAAAATATAGACAGAAGAAGAAAATTGTAGCAGTAGAGTCTGAAAATGACCAGACAAAGGAAATACTATAATATCAAAAAATCATGTTGTGATCCAAATTCACAGATAGTGAGAAGATAACTGACCTCCCATGTGGCCTTGTGCAGACCCTCCAGCAGATGTAAACATATAAGAAGAAAGCCAGCAAATACTGTGAGATTGGTATTGGCAGCTGCAGATCCTCTTTAGTAGTAGTATCATGGGAAGCAGCAGGTTTAGAGGAAGAGGAGAAACAGAAGTAGAAATGACAAATTTGTTGAGAAATATCACATTTTGTTGACAGCTGTTAAAATGCTAAACTATAACATGCTTTTATGTGTACTAAAGCATTGACACACATAATAGAAACATCTTTAAACTATAATCCAGAATTCAGGAAATACTGTCAGTCAGCCGTCAGCTGCCGCTAATCCGAATTGGGTCACAGTGGTAACAAAGCATTCCAGACGCCTCTCCTCAAGGACAAGCTTCAGCTCTTCCTGGGGAATTCCAAGGCTGCCTGCAGGCCAGAAGAGATATAATCCTCCAATGTGTCCTTCTGGTCTGCCCTTCGGGTCTCCTCCCAGGTTGGGCGTGCCCGAAACCCAGCCAAAGGAGTGCCTCTCGAGGCATATCCTAACCAGATGCACCAACTAATTCAAACGGGCTCCTTTTGACGCCGGAAGAGCAGGGGCTCTCACTGAGCTCCCTCCGATGTCCAGGTTTCACCCCATCTCTAAGGCTGGCGCTCAGACACCTCATTTCAGCTACCAGTCCATCTCGTTCTTTGGTCACTACCTAGATCTCGTGACCATAGAGAGTCTGAACGTAGATCGACTAGTAAACCAAGAGCTTTGCCTCGACCAGCTCCTCTTCACCATTACACAACGGTCCGGCAGCGGCCGCATAACCGCCAACCATCCGCTGTCAACCTCACGCCCATCCTCCCGTCACTCGTGAACAAGACCCCGAGAGGCTTGGAAATCCTTCGCTGAAGCAGCAACTCCCCACCCGGAGGGAATCCATCGTTTTCCGGCTGAGAACTATGGCTTCAGACTGAGGTGTGGATCTTCATCCTCGCTGCTCACATTCAGCTGCAAACCACCCCAGCGTGTGCTGAAGGCCTCTGGTCTGACGCTGAAGCCAACAAAACCACATCATCTGCAAAAAGCAGGACTATCTCGAGGTATCCAAACCGACACTCTCACCTTGGCTGTGCCTTGAGAACCTGGGCCATGAATAAACACAAACAGGACTGAGACAAGGGACAATCCTTTGGTGCAGTCCAACACCCACTGGGAACGCGGTTTTGGACTTGTGTCGAGAATGTGTACACAACTCTTACTTTGGTTGTAATAAGGACCCGGATGGTTCGTATTGGTGGCCCCAGTAATAATAAGCAATACTAACTTAATGAATTAATAATAAATAGTGACAAAAAAAATAGGTAAAATAGTAATAAAAGTTAACACCATGTCACAGTGGTGTTTATTTCATACCATAAGATATTATCTCCAATGCACTGCGGAAGTTAAATACCTTTCTGACACTGAGGCCCTGAAAGGTCCTTATTTTATTTTCCATTAGCTTTACTATGAATGATTAGATGTTACATGAACACACATTTTCTGTTAGAAAGGTTAGTAATATATGGCTTATTAGCAGCACCAGATTTCTAACATTTGTCTAACAATTGTAACATTTGGTAATGATCATACAGCTGTAACAGGTCATTCTAATGCATGAAAAAATGCATAAAACATAATTGAGCTGTTTCTTTGGTCTTGTCATGTCGTTGTGTCCAGCAATGGAATGCAGCACCAATCTTAATTCTTGTTTGCTTCTATTCCTATCACTTCTTTTTTTCAGCTGAAGTTAGCTCATGGATCGCGTTTAGTCCTGCCTGTCCTCCTCGTGACACCACCACCACACAAACCATGAAGGAAGCTGCCTGCCCAGAGGACCTTCTTTAAACGCAATGATGGTTGGAGCTCTTGGTATAAAACAGCTGTTAATACCGGGACATCGGCTACGAAAGTGTGCCAAAAAGCGTGATATATACCCTTTGAATATTTAGCAATTTTAGCAAATATTTAGCATGTCAACATGTGTTCTGTTAACATTGTGGAAAAACACATCACTCAGGGTTAGTGAGGCTAACACAGCTGAGGCTGATGAGAATTTGGTTATTGGGTTGTTAGATATTAAGTGTCATCAACCCAAGCGATGGACAAGTGTTAATCTTCACATTTGAAAATGGTCGTCAGCAAAAGTCAGGGGCTCTAAAGCCACCAGATTCAGCCTTGGCAATTCAGAATTTCTAAACCAACTTTCATGGAAATTCAACAACTGTCCAGATGTTTTACCTGAAAGTGTTAGACCCAATGCATAGGCAGATAGACCGCTGATGCTACAGATTGAATATGTTGATTGTACTTTGTGAAAGTCCACTGATTGTCTATAGTTCATTAATAATTTCTAATGTCAATAATTTACAGTGATAGAAAACTCACGCGACACCCCACCCAAAGGATAGAGGAAGATGAAGTTGATGACGTATTGCGCCATTTCCAATTGCTCCGTTATAACCTGAGGCTACATAATTCCCCTGTAAACCAATGCACAACTTTATGTCAGTCTTAATGTTGATTTCAAATGTTATAAAAATAACCATTACTAAATTTCACATTGTTATAAGATACTGCACCTGATTTTGAAGATAAGCTTCCTTGCAGCTGGTACATAAAAGCAGCCTGGAAGACGAAGACATTTTAAAGTAAACTGACAAAAACATATTTGAAATCTATATCTGTTAAATATAGCAGTGGGTTACGTGACAATATTTATTGTGAGAGAATATGATTTGGATCTCTGAGGTATAGTCCTCATATCTCTTTTTGTTGTATTAGGGCCATTGTGGACAATGCTGCAGATCTATGAGCACAACTGCACAATATAATATGGAATTTAAAAGAATTTTGGTCATAGAACTTCTTTGATTTAGCTATATTTAATTCACATGATTAACTGTAAAAACACGTCCATTCACATTAGTTATTCATCCCAAGTACCTTCTCATTTGAATTCTCCAGAAATTTTATTTTATGATAGTACTGTGATATAAAACATATAGAAGACTTATTGACATCATCCAATTCTACTGTAACTTGAACCTCACAGGATGTGAAGAAAAACAGAATGCTTAAACTCCACCGGGCAGAGTAGGCATGAAGATCTTCACATACAACTGAGAAAGACTTGAGGAAAAAGAGACAGATATGAATGTGAGAGAAGGTGAAACTGAATTATATAATTGTAAATAATCTATATTTGACATTGAAGAGATAAAAATAGTTGAAGAATCAACACAACCCCAGGTGGGTTTCATTTAGCAGCAACCTCAGGAAGCCACCATGGCTCAATAGGTGGTGCTGTCTCCTCTGGTGAGTCTCTTGCTGGCTAGCTGGCACCTCTGCATGGGAAATGTATGTTCCTCCATATTTCAAAGATATGCAGGTTAGACTCTAAATTACTGCTTGTGAATTATATAAATGGTCTGTCTATGTGCAATAGAAAAAGCAGTTTACAGTCTTTACAATAAATGTGATAAGTCCATCAAAAGCACTGAATGTGATGATATAGAATGTGCATGATTTTTATGGTACCTCGAATGTCAGAATTTGCTACCTGTGTTTTGGGCTGTTGGTTGACTAAAATCAACCCAACCCTCCTTGTGTCAACACAGTCCAGACTGGTGGTGGTGTAACGGTGGTGAATACTTGCCACAAGAAATTACCACAAGCAACAGGCGTGAAGAACCATCAGAAACACAATGCTGCTCTTTTTCTGATCTAACTGTTTGCAATGCAACCAGAGACTCAAGGAATTCACTCTCCACCGAAATAACCTGGCAACCCTGGGCTCTGTTTGACAGAAAGTAAGAGAGGTTCAGTGTTGATGAGGACAGCCCAGCAGGGGAAACAGGTCAGCAGAAGGATCAGAACTCCTCTGGAGAATCACACCCACATCGCCTTTTAAGTTACCGCCCCATATCGCCTGCATGAAACAAGTAGACAGATAAAAAGTGGGCCAAAAATCACCACAAGCAAGGGCATGACTGGGTGAAGAAAACAACTGATGCTCATACCTGAGCTGTTTTTATGTGAGAACAACTTTGTTGAAGACACTACCTGAGACATGAGAGTATCACAAGTTGATGACAAAAACCAGTGCCAATGGAAATACCAGTGACATTAACCACCTGTGATTGAAAGAGAAACCAAAGTACCAATCAAAAACTCAAAAAGGCAAAACAGCAAATGGGCTGGGATGCCAGTATAAATACAGATAGAGCTCAAAAGTAAGTCTCTCACCGTAGCTGCTAATGATACCCTGTTAGTTCTGTTTTTCCCAGATTACAGAACACCAGACTGATGATAGTGATCATGAAGACCATCAACTCGGAAATGACCTGGAAAACAAAATGAACTCAACACCCTCCAGATATTAATACAAAAACATAAGGAATGTTTGTACTGAAACAGTATTTGAATGCCAAAGAAACTGTTCAAACCACCTGCAAAGCCCTAATTTGTTAAGAAAGTTGGAGAAATCCTAGCTTTGAACAGATGAAAAAACTAAACAGTGTATTAGAGTTACTAAATAAATGCATGCTTCTTCCTCTCTTTGATTCAAAAACCTTGTTATGGTATCTGTAGGTGTAAGATTTGTGAAGTTAGCTGTGAAGCAGATTTCATCTGATGCCTTCTCCTCACTAGTATATACTATGGTTCATGTGGATTTGTTGTGTGGTGCATTGAAATTGTTTGCATTATTTGTGTGTCTTTCTGTATAATTTGCATATGCTCACCACTCCAGCATCTAGAGGCCGGGAAAATATACTTTAAAAAAAAAGTTACCTGATGTTTCAGATGCTTGATCTAAATCAAGTTTTATGGCACCAGAAGGGAGATGCCAAAACATCAGCTACAGTTTTTGTCATTTTCATGCAATATAAAATAATTCAGCAAAGGTTGTTACCTAGGTTGAATGATTCCTGCTTTGAAATCCGAAAATAGTTCAAAGGTTATTCATCAATAAGTATATGCTATATCTGAATGGATGATAAGTGAGGATTAGAAAACAATCCATATTGAAAAGTGAGGAAACTGCCTTATCCTAAGAATGTGAATATGGCAATAGTAACATTTTCATGAAACATTAAAAACCGTTTTAAAAATTGATGTATACTTACAATACATATAAGTTTGAATGAAGGCTGTAATTCCAGCTTACAGTACATATTACACATGTATAGCCCAGAGGGGAATCTAACAACAGAGTTGGTTCACAGCCCAAACATGTGCTGTTATTGCTAGATGAGAGTTAAAACTTACTGTGCTTAGTGTTAATATTCACACATTGTGTGCTGCAAGGTTACCATGGAAAGAAGAGCTCACACATGGCTCCAGAGGTGACTGACATCTGAGAGCTGCTATTCACACTGAAGTGAGTCGCTTCACAATATTAAGAGTAAGTGATGAATAATAAAAAGATGTATCAATTTTTCTTTCTTTTTTTTCTTTAAAAAAAAAAAAAAAAAGACAATGTGCACAGAAAACTAGAAAACCAGATAGGCTGGTTGGATCTGAAGAAACCCTTGATGACTGCACAAGTCAAGAATGCCACCAGGAAGTAGACATACATGTTTCCTTTGTCAACAATCAAGGGCTATAACTATAACCCCGGGAATCAAGCACAAGATGCAAACTCCTGTAAGGCCTGTTGAAGGTTTCCCAGCTTACAAAAAATCGATGACAACTGGTAGAATTTTTTTGGTTTAACGTTTCATGAACTGATGAAACAAAAATCAACCTCTAAATAAAAATACAAAAGATAAAGTTCATGAGTCAAAGTACACTATACCCCATCTGTCAAACGTGCTGGTGGTTCTGTCATGGATGTACCCCACCCACGACAATGACATTTATACTATTGCTGCATTCCACTTGCTGGACACCAGATGAATGGCAGAGAGCTCCCACACAGCAAGCAAGAGAGTTTAAAGATTTAAAAGGGGTTTTAAAAAAATTGGCCGATGATTTTGGTGTGTCTGTCCACTACTCCTCCTGAACCCCTACACTCTGGCACTGTGTGAGTGTAATAATCTCCTTGCTAGTTCTTACTGTACTTAGGTAACCTAGTCTAATTAAAGCTGAGTAGCCGCATTATATTATTTCCGATTGAATGTTGAGGCATGAGCCTGAAGAATGTAAGATCACCACATACTTTCGGTCTCGACTGTATAATACCAACGCTGGTCGGTTTACCTTGTGGACTTCTCACGAGACTTTTGGTCAGTTTGTCAGTCTTTTGTCAGTTTGTTCAACACTTGAAAGTACGGAGCCCCGTAGTGGGTACATCATTTTTTTTTCTAAACGTGAACGAAATAGTGAATGAGCGCGAAACACAATTGTTTCCATGTTTTAACTAATTCAGTGCACATTAATTCGTGATGAATCGAGTATTGTATTTTACTACTTTCCAGTGCTATAATAGAAAAAGGCGCCTGACCCAATCTTACCACTGGCCCCTGGGGTCACTGTTGTACTATCTCATTCCGGTATTCCAGCGCCAAGTCACACCCCGAGCTCTGAACGGAGGGAACCATCACATGCTGTCGAGGCCCGTTCGCCCTTTGTATGATTTGTGGCTGAGCAGATCGTCCATGGCCGGAAGAGAAGAGCGAAAATACAGTCTGCCTTGATTTCTTACGATCGCCAATCTTCTGACAAACGTCCTCTACTTTTAGTTAACGTCAACAAAGCCGCTGAAGAATATCTGTGTCAGAGGAAGGAGTCACGGTTTTAAGACTGCTGAGTCCATCCAGATAGCCTCGCCGAAAACGTGAGGTAACGGAAAGGTTCTGGATGTAACCAGACATTTATATACAGTCTATGAAGACAGTACACTGTATGCTTTAATAAGAGTCTGAATAGCGATGCTACACCGTGTTCTTGCGCAGGTGGTGTAGTAGCGTACAACAATGGACGATGGGACAGGTAGGTGTAGGGGACTCCGGGCAGGATGTATGTATGGATCTGCTTTTGGTTGTTGTAAATCGCGAACGCACTATATTTACGGTGATGCTGGTGTGTTGAGTTAGCACTGACTCACCCAGGATGAGCCGACAGGATGAACTATGCTTCATTAGTGTAACTTATTTTGTCAGGGTATTTATCAGTAGTTCATTTTGACCAAATATAGTTAAAATCACAACATGGTTTAAAGTAGACTACAATATCGTGTAGGCTACACACAAAGACACCCTTTATCAGCTGCATCTTCTTATTTGTTATCTCGCACATATTTCTCAAGAAAATCTAACCTGCTTTTTTCCTATTTGTTTGCATTTCAAAATGTGATTTTCATTTCTATTTGGTAAGGACAGATTTCAGTCAGTCATGACATGACATCTGAGGAGAACAGTGCACCCAAGGAGTATAATAGTGGCAGACAAGAAGATAGAAAACTGAGAGCACTAGTTCAGAAGCACAGAAATAGTAGTCTATAAATTACCATCATACTGTTAACTCTATGTGAGATGTTACATCTAACAGTGGACCCAAATTCATACATAATGAAGTACTGAACACCATTGTCCCCTTTTACCAGAGGCACCAATACAAAAAAAAGTTTAATAATTTATGTCAGTATGGCATTTCAACAGTCTGATGAGTACGTTGTTGGCAAAGATTCCAGCAACTAAAATGAGGACCATGAGCAGCTGCGTCAGGCCACAGTCATAATCAGCTGTGTTACTGAGAGAATGTCTCCAACTACAGTGGTAGTGAATTGATTTAAGCAATATTAACCGAGAGGGTGTGCTTTAACGTCACACTGAGCACTTGCATCACTGTCGTGCTCAAATGACGTTAAAGGACACCCTCTAGTATAATCTTGCGATTATACAACTATGACCAACAAAGTAAAATACAATCAAATTGTTCATGTTGAGGAGCAATTTGCCTCAAAATTAAAAGGTTTTAAGTAGTGTTTGTCCTGCTTCATGGAAATATATGGGGTCACACAGATGTAGTCGCAACCGCAAACTTACATGAATTTTAAGTTACAGCGCCGTGTCACCGCACAGCTGATGGAGAAAGTTTATAATTCTTGCTCAAATGACGTTAAAGGACACCGAGTGTAATCTTGCGATTATACAACCATGACCAACAAAGTAAAATGTATATGGCGGAGTAATATTTTAGTGATGAGTAAGGCCTGATTAGATGAGGGTTTGTTTTGATTAGAGATTCTGATATGTGTGATCTTCCCCAGCACTCTCACAACTGGATGCAGTGGTACTGATCTGGGTCTGGTTGTGATTCGGGTCTGGAAGTTTAAGAGAGACCCTTTAGCATTAACACTGAGCTCCCGCACAAGGGGTGTTTCAGTTGGTGTGTTAGTTAGTGTTTACCTGTACATTAAACATCACCATGCACATCAACTGCACATTCTGTGTATGTAATATAAGCAACATGATGGGAGCCTGGGAAAATTGCTTGGCTTGCTCTATGTTTCCTGCACTAAGGCCATTCCCAACATGATGACCAGGTGACCACAGAACACTGTGCTGACCATACTGATCATAACAATGATCATCAGCTGGGAAATTGCCTGGCAAGTAGAAACAAATACAATACCCTTGTTCATTTTCACTACAATATTCATAGATAGACCAGATACATTCATCCAAAAAAAACAACAAAAAAAACCATGAGGCATCATAGGAATTATTAAACAGTGAGAAATAATAGCCTTATAAATTAACAAATATTAAGGAAAACATGTTGTTGAAGTTTACAGTGTCTTTGCAATGAATTTTATATAGACAATTTTAAATATAAACTAACTTGTGTGCCTGAATTTGTGTCTTTACTGTACATTCATTCATTCATTAGCTATACCGCTTAGGGGTCGCTGGAGCCTAGCCCAGCTGACACTGGGCAAGAGGAGACTGCCAGTCCATCACAGGGCCAACATGTATAGACAAACAAGCACTCACACTCACATTCACATGTACAGACAATAAGAGTCACCAGTTAACCTAACTTCCATGTCTTTGGACTGTAGGTGGAGAGAGCCCAGGGCTCGAACTTTCTTACTGTGAGGCGACAGTGCTAACCACTGCACCACTGTGAGTGTGCACCAGAGGGTGCAAGATAAATAAAAGCACAGTGGTGCTCCAGCTCTGTCTTACCACCAGTCCCACAAGTCTGGATATTTATTTTAGTTCATTCCTGTAGTCCAGCTGGATGAAGGCCAGCCCGAGGCAAGAGCTACAGCTGTCACGAACAGAAGAAGCTGGTTCACCTACTGTTAAGTCTCAGATCACCTCTTTGACTGTTGTTTTTGCTGACACTGTGATGTTAATAGTTAGTAGGGTCTATTTAGAACCTCTTCCACTTCAGCAGACACCGTAACTGGAAGGCTGGTAAATGTTTATGGTAATGACTGACAGATCAGTCTGTGAAGGCCCATTTCTGCCATGAAAAACAAAAACAACAACACATGGTTAAGTCAAAATGAGGAAACATTAGATCAAAAATTATAATGAATGAATTAAATTAATTAAAAATGATTAAGTCAATATTTTGACTTTTATCTCTAATTGACTTAAAGGACCAGTGTGTCGGATTTAGTGGCATCTAGCAGTGAGAATGCAGATCACAACCAAATGAATACCTGTCCCCTCATTCCTCCCCTTACAAGCTGTTGGAGAGTCTTTGATGAAAAGGTCATGGTCATGGTCAAGGTCAGTTTCCTTACAGTGGGTGAGGGAGGGAAGGTCAGCTCAGGTGCTGCTGGTGGATGCAGGCACCGCTGACTTCTTCCACCTCTTTGGTTTCCTCAGGCTCAGAAAGTGGTGAGCTCTCTTCCAGGCTGAAGTGTTGGTTGCCCTCGTCTCAGACATTTAAATCTGCTCAGGTTTGGAATCAGGGAGAGTATCAGAGAGGGACTCCTCCTGCTTGGATGTTTCTTTCTCGTCCTTATCTGCAGGCTTATCCTCCTTTTTCTCCTTGTGCTTCTGCTTCTCTTCTCTCTCAGCCTTGAGCTCTGTGGAGAGCTTAAGGTTGTGTGAGAGCTGGTCATTGAGCTGAGTTTTCAGCTCCTTCTGCAAAATTGGTTCTTTCTCAGCAGTGTCTTTCTGCACGAGTTTGATCTCCTGCCTTCTGTTGAAGGAGAGCATCCTGTTCATCCCTCAAGTTTTGCACCAACAGCTCGTTCTGTGACACCTTGTCTTTGTGAGACTTGATTTGGCTCTCAAGCTCACGCTGAAGACTGTACGCCTGCTGCCTCCATACACTCCATACAACTGATATATTCAATTATGGTGCCCAGCACTCTTGTGGCCTAAAAGCCGCACAACACCAAATAAGATAAGATAAGATAAGATAATCCTTTATTAGTCCCACAATGGGGAAATTTACATCGTTGCAGCAGCATAAATGATTGAAAAGATAGAAAGACATAAATACAAGTAAGGGCACGATAAAAAAAAAAGGCTATAAAAAATATACACAACAGTATAAACATGACAATGTAATAAAAATATTAACAGAAGGGCAATATACACAGGACTTTATACATAGACAGAAAATGAATACAGATATTGCACATTTGAAAGTGGAATTTCACACAATGAATGACTGATAGCAG
This sequence comes from Lates japonicus, assembly GCA_033238685.1. Lineage (NCBI taxonomy): Eukaryota > Metazoa > Chordata > Actinopteri > Centropomidae > Lates > Lates japonicus. The sequence continues at coordinate 16,311 of BRZM01001858.1, forward strand.
CTGTTTTGGATTGATTAAAGTGCAGAAACCTAGTGAAAAATGGTCCATGTGGGTATGTGGTGTATTAGGAGCAGTGCTTGCATGAGGTGGAGCTCATTGTCCATCAGGGATGATAGCTTTGCTATCATCCTCCCCTCACCCACCACCTCCACAGGGTCAAGAGGGCACCCCAGGACAGAGCTGGCTTTCTTGATCAGCTTGTCCAGTCTGTACTGGAGTACTGGAAAACTTGAAATATGCAATATACTTTATATCTTTATCTGCTAAATACAGAGGATAAAGAACACTTGAATATCCCCCAGGTCACACAACTAATACACTATTCAGAATAAGCTGCAATAGTGCTTGTACACTCTTACACAACACACAGCCTGAACACATAGAACAGGTGCATGTCCAAATTCCTCTGTGGTGGCACACAGCGGTAAACAGTGTCACCTTACAAAAAGACTCTGGTTTCAAATCCACCATCTGTGAACTGTAAACACTCAGTAGTTGGACAAAACAACCTTACCTGAAGGTCCATTTAGAAGCTGTTGCAGAGCCTTTTTGACCATATTGCATTCACCAGCAGATGAATTTTCTCCTGTTTCATGAAATTGTAGAAATTCAGATTTGCTTTTTTTTTTTTTTCCTGAGGACTTCTCATCCATTTCAGGTTGAGCTGCCACATATAACAAATGCAGAGGCTCATTTTGTTTGAATAAACAAATACTGATTATTATCTAGTAAGTCACTGACACAGAATCAGTTTGTTTTTTGAATGTTTCTGCCCTCTAGTGGTTAAAATCATTCAATGCATCCTTAAGAAGAGTGCTTATTCACAGTGCCAAGTGTGTAGAGCATTATGTAGCGACTGCATCCTCACTCAAGCTGGAGAAATGTGATGTGATGGTTGTTTTAATGATTTACCATGACCCTCATGTGCACCACCTTCAGTGGGTTTTTCTTCTTGTGACAACTGTTCTACTGGCTCTAGTTTATCATTGCATGACACGTATATTTTAGACCATATACTGCCAGGATAATACTTTTTAACATTATATGTTGTATGTTGTAGGATAATCTAAATTAGTCTAATTTTGCTCATGGCGGACAATCCTCAAAACTTAAGTTGGTTGGACACTGCCTGTGACATTTAATTAACAACCGTGAACCAATCACTGTGTAATTAAAGGTTTTCCAGTTCTGTATGGGGTGTAAAGACTCTCTGGCTGTTCATTTACAACTGACATTGACTGTGAGTGAACCTGTGGCTCTTTGGCTTAATGAGCAAAGAAGGTACAAGTAGATGAGCAATAAAGGGGTCCCTAAAAAGAAAATCTTGACATTGTTTTTAATGGTGACAGTTGAGCATTACAAAGCAAGAGCAGATGTCATCATTCAGTCATTCACAGATAAAATCCCTGATGAAACAACAATGCATTTTATGGCTTATTACAGCATGCTTCGTGAGCGCAGATGATGCTTTTAAAAAAGATTTTCCATCATTTGTTTGGGGGCAATTTCCACATGGATGTTGTGGTAAAAGTAATTCAGTTTCTGCAGGAAATTGGGAATAAAGTACGGGCAATTATATTCTCTTACAATGAAAGGGAATGAAACACTACAAGTTAACAAATAAAAGAGTCTCAATTGCCATTAGAAGTATAAATAGAAACACTGTTTGCAATATGTTGTGTTCCCAGTACTGTAATGGTGAAATTAATTCTGATAACTTTAATTTCTCCAGTGAACATGCAGATCCAGTGTGCATCAAACCTTTTTATTTTAAGAAACATTCCAAGTGAAAATGCTCCAATACAACAGCTTATTCACAACAATAAGCTTTAGGTAAATCAGTGTTGTACATGGTTTTGTGATCAATGTGTCTTATTCTCATTGAGTTCAAGAACTCTGACAAGAGGCTGTCAACCAATGATTGGATCAGTCTGACTGATGTTTTCTGACACCCTCCCACTCAGTATGTCAATCAAGGGCTTAAAAAAACATACAGATAGCCAACAATATGCATATGGGATTCCTGCACTGTTTGGGCTTTACTTAGTGGTTGACAGCCACATCACCATGCACTGGAGGGTTTAGTGTTTCAACTGGAGGTGGAGAAAGCAAGTGATGACAAACCAATGAGAGAAAAGCTAGCAAATGTATTACAATTAGATAAATCATACCAAATGTCTGTGCAAAATAACAGCAAACTGAATGTGTAAAGAATTGCACCTCATTCAAATTATTCTTTTAGAAAGTCATATGATGCGCATACATCAGCATTCTGCTACTAGAATTATAAAATAGCAAACTTCAGACTTGATTTTTGTGATTTAATCAAATCATTTCTCTCTGTAGTTTTTGGTTTTGTAAACAGTAACATTCAAAGAAGTCCTTGCTGACAGCCTGGAAAGACACAGTATATAAGCATCAGTAAACTGCAGTGTTTCTTATCAGAAGACCAGAGGACAAAAAAAGTTAACACGATCCAACAGTCAAACAAAAGGCCTGTGTATGAATGGATCTATCAAAGATTGATTTACTTTCTGTATATGAGTGTGTGTGCTTGTGTATGTGTGTAAAAGGCCCACTACTCTCACGCACCACTGTTCCTTTGTCCAAAGGTACGCCTGTAAACATTTACAAATTTCCTCCATCCTTATCTTTACATTCCTTGCTTGCTCAGATACATTGTAATAACTCATCAATTAGATAAAATAATAAATTAATAAATATAATAGACAACATAGAATACATTCAAGTACATCAGTTCCTCAATACTGGAATGCAAGCAGATTCTGCTCTTGCAGCTTGCACCACTCTATAGTCTGGTTGTTGCCTGACTGTTTGGTTTGTGGGCTACAGTACGTGCACAGCATATAGTCAGTCACCACATGCACCTCAACAATCTCTGCCCTATTAATTGCACAAAAGTGCAAACTGGCTCTATGATATTGAGAATTTTTGTGATCATTTGAACTGTCGTGCAGCTCCCAGTTAACCTCATCTCCCGCCTTACTGCCCTTTCTAAACACACTGACTGTCTCAGGTCACACTTTTCCCCACATTGCAGCTGTGGGCTCACTGGTGACCCCATATATCTGAGGTTACACACCACAGGTTGCTTGAAGGTCATATCAAAATCTTCAGAGGCTGTAGACTGCTCATAGTGCAGTGAGGGTGCGGAACAGCTGAGTGAGGCAGAAGACGGAGGCGGTGAGCGCAGTGCACTGTTTGGCGAGCAGCTTGGTGCTCAGGTCCTGGCAGCTGCGCTTGCTGCTGGCTCGCTCTGCTGCCAGACAGAAGTCCCTGAATGAGCGGGCCACATCTGCAAGACCTGCAACTGCCTCTGCGTTCCTTCGGTCGCACCTGTCACAACCAGAGAACCAAAGGCATATGCCAGCCAACTCCACCAGGGTCCGGAAACTGTCTGCCAGGGAGTGGAGCATTTCTTCTGGGCTCTGTCCAATCCCCACCACCTTCTGGCAGCCTGACATCAGCCGCCGGGCCTCTATCTGGAGCACCCGCTTGTTCTCTGTAAAGTGAGCTGGGCAGGTGTCCCTTGGGTGGCGACCTCCAAGACCTTCCATAGATCGATCACTACCGCTACTTTCTAGAATTGACAGGAGCTGATCCACATCTACGCGGAGTACTTGGAAACCTGTTGGGGGTTCCGGGTAGCGCTGCTGACCTAACCGATTGATAGTGTCCTTGTGCGTTTGAGACAGGAAACAGTCAGAGGCGTCGGACAGCGGTGAGAGGAGAGGGCTGAGCTCAGAGGTAGAGGAGGAGAAGAGGATGGAGTGTGGAAAGGAGGGAGAGTGGGTGGAGGAGGTGGAGAGAAAGGAGGGGACAGGTGGAGAGGTCATGAGAGGAAGAACTGATCCTGAAGTCTGAGTCACACCACTGCTCTGCGTGCGGCAAGAGAACTCGTAGACTGTAAGCTCGTCGTCAAAGCTGTCCCCACCACTGAAGCAGTTGGTGTAGACTGTTGGGCAACCACAAGCATCCAATGGTACCTGTACCCCCTCCACAATAGACTCGCATCCAGATGCTAGCACAGAACTGCAGCCAAACTCAGGCTTCAAGGGTGGGGTAGTCCCAACCTCGACTGGTGTCTTGGTTTCAGATGGACCTTCACAGATTGTAAACACTCTGCAGCCCGAGGAAAGTATTTTTGGTGAGTCTGAATTCTGCTCTGAAGGCCTACAAAGACCCATCAAAGGCCTGTCACTGCTGGTCCGCCTCACTGTCTGTGACTGATTATGAAAAGGAAGTCCTGGCCTATTTAAATTCTGTGTGGTCACTACTATCGGAGGGGAAATGGAAGGTGATGGATTGCTCATCTTGTAACCTGGAATGTCCTCACCTGAGGTTGTGACCATATTTGGTTCTGGAGAATCTTTTATAGGGCCAGGAGTGTCCATCTTTAGGCCTGAAGTATCTCTTTGGAGGCGGTTTAACATGGAGGTTGGAGGTTCCGTTACTGGTCCTGGTGAGTTCTTGATAGGTTTAGAACACAGAAGCTTTCGATGTTGGTGTTTGGGTTCAGTCTGGACAGGAAGAGGAGAGTTTACTTCCTTGACATCTGAACTTGAATGAAAACTCTTTGCTGAGGTTGTTTCCACAAAAAACTCCCCATCCACCTCTGATCCTGTAACTGTTGTATCTGAATCATCCGAATCCAATGTTTCTGTAGTTGTGCCCATTTCAAAATCTATAGTCTGTGTGACATCATCAACATCTGTAACTTGGATGGTAATCTCAACGTCGTTGCTACTGTTGTCCTCAGCTGGACTCTGGGCTACATTCTCCACCTCAGCTTGGTGGAGGGTTTCCTGGGAGCGCGATAAATAAAGGGGCAACTTTTGAATCTTCCCCCTAAGTGTCGAGGCAGATAATCTGCCCATGATGCTGGGGGAACAGGTCTGGAAGAGGAAGTGAGTTGGAGAAGAAGGCTCTTTGGAGAGATCACAGATGGTGGCCATGTTAGCCTTCACTAAGCTTTGACTAACTAAACTATCTTTAGCCTCAACACTTGACACGGGGGAATCCCTGCTGGGTATAGCTACATTTTGATTTGAGTATGATGCATTTTCATGTGTCACCTCACTTTTCAATTTAGTACCTGAATTAAATGTCGGAGATGTAATGCTAGTTGCAGCTCCAAGCTTTGCTGTGATAGAGTTTATAGCACGAGTATAATCAGAATTAACTGAATGAATTCTTGTGTGAACTTCAGTGTTGGTTACAGACTTAATACTAATTTGTGACTCACCTTTACCTGCTGTGGCTGAATTAGATCTGATGCTAAGCTTTGTAGCCAAATTCCAGTCATCTTTCTTGTCACTTGAACCAGAATTTAAGGAATTACTCACCTCATCATCATCGAAAACATTGTCAGAATTGGTGCTGTCAGTAGCTTCATCACTAGTAGTCATGGTAGAACTAAAAACACCAATAGCTTCATCTTCATTACCACTGGTTGTGACTTCTAAATGTAATTGTGCTTTGTTAGTGTGTGATTTTGTTTGCTAAGTGGCATCTCCTTGGAAGTAGATGAAGACAATTTGGTCAAGGTTTCCATGATTTTGCTTCCCTCTTCCTCCCTCACTAAACAGTCACTCTCGGATTTGTGAGAAGCTGGTATTGGAGGTAGAGGGGATGAGGGTGGAGGGGGTGGTGGTGAGTATGACAGTGGGCTTGACTTGTCACGCACACCTTCAAGCATATTTTCCTCTACATATGAGTTTAGCTCTTGGGTGATTAAATGAGATCCCAAAAAGCCATTACTACTACCTTTTTTGTTCATATCTATCAAATATGTAGGCAGTGTGTTGGCTTCTGACTGTGTTTCAGCACCTATAAGTGGTCTCTGTGAACTGTACCCTCTCACTCCTTCTATCCTCTCTTCTCCTGTGTTTTTCCCCTTTCTTTCCTCCTCAGCGATCTCTGGTAAAAACATATGACTAGTAAATGGCCCGTTCCCTGACACACCTGTTGTCTCCTCCTTCTCTTCCTCCTCTTTCTCCTCATCCATCTCCTCTGGTCCCTCCCCTTCCTCCTTTCCGTCACCCCTCCTATCAGCACTCTCCTTCCCATCTGGATCCACCCGGCAGCGGACAATGGTAATGGTAGGAGATGCAGCCTTTACCAGATCTGTGACTGATTTGGACTCCATTGCGTCAGGTTCCATCTCCATTTCTTGCTTCCTGGTCCTGGAAGCGGGCTGTGGGTCTCTAGTCTGTTCATGAGACCCAAAACAAGGAGAGCCTGGTCCGTGGGAGCGGGCTTTTGACAGGATGGGTTTTGACTCAAGCTGAGCCGGCTCCCCTTCAGAGTGAGTCAGGGAGGAGACAGTAGGGCTCGGATTCCGGGTTTGCTCTGAAGGTTCAGGATCTGAACTCAGCATCTGAGCATCACTGGCTTCTGCCAAAAGGTTTTTATGAAGCCTGTTGGAACCCAGGTCCTGTTTTGATTCTGGATCTGGTTCTGGATATGACACCATAGAGGTATAATCAGTTTCCATGAAGGAACGACGCTTCCGAGATCTTTTTCTGAGCTGGAACAATGTTTCTTTGCCTCCTCCTTCCTCATCTCCTCCATTTTTGTCTTCTTCTGCTCTTCCAGTGTTGTCTTCATCTGTCACACAGATTCTGATGTCACTGAGGCTGAGTGTGCTGAGGAAGTCCAGCTTCATCTCTGTGCAGATATCTGCAGGAGAGTAAGAAAAGGTTCAGTTAAACATGTTAAAAACAAAGCGTGTATCAAATTAGCTATTTATTGCAGAAAAGAGAAACAGATAATCCAAATTAACTTAACAACCAATTAAACTCTGGTTTTAGATTACTTTTACTTGAGGGTTTATGTCAAAGTTGGCATGGTTATTGTAATTAAACAATTTCTTCAAAATCTTAAATCACCTAGACAGATGTTTCACCTCTCAGGCTACATAAGCTGGCCTATCTTAATGGCCGGAAGTCTGCAAATGCTGAGGACTGTTCAAATCCACAATCATTCCAGGCCACAAGGGGACTCAAATGGACTTTCTGCAGACTTCACTCCACTAGACTTCACCTAGAATATTACCCATAATCCACTGTGATATAAATGTTATAAATGATAAATAATATATATATTATATTAATTTTATGTATGAATGGGCTGAAACATTTGGATTTATTATAATTGCCGCAAAATTAGATGGACAAAGGTTGGTTGCACATTCTGATGAGCATTGTTATGGCTATTGTGTAATGTATCAGACCTGCACATCTCATGCATATGTTGCCAACATCAATACTGTTAATAACCATTCAGAAAAGTACTTTGAAATGAATAAAAGGGTCGGAAATTTCAGTTAATCTCCAAAGAAACACGTGAGGTCTTTTAAGTCTGGGGGACCCCGCAGGCTCATTCAATTTATGTTTATATTAACTCTTAATATCAGGCCTCTATCAAGGTTACTAAATGTGATTTTTTAGTAGATTCTGTGCAGTACAATTCAGTAACTTACATAGCATTTTATACCATTATTACAGAAAGCACAATACCTATTTTAATCATTAATCATCACTAATTGCACTTCTGACCGTTGAGTGCAAATGCTGTGCTCCTCTGGAAGCAGAGTATGGTTGCACAGGCTCTGTAGGCTGATTCTTTACAGTCAGTGGACCACAGCCAACATCACTATTAGGTGTGGTCAGATGTGTGGTCCACTACTCTCTAGGCCATTATGTAACAATGCTCAAAATACAATATTGTTTCACTTTTGCAAGATAAAAGCTTCGGCCACCAGATGGTAGCAAAAGCTGAATCTACAGCCTGTGTTTTTATCACTCTATGGGACTTAAAAATGAAACTAAACGCTTGTGAACATTTGAATAAGAAGCTCAAGGAACTCTGGAAACTGATTCACCTCTTGGCACAGCCCCTGAGGTTGGGTCTTCAGGTGAGGTGAAACGATCGCTGGCGTCAAAAAACTCCTCGTCAGAGCTGCTGTCTCCGGCTGTGGTATTGGAGACGGATCATTCAGGTCTACAGCTTTATCCACATCTCCTTCCACTTCCTCCCATTCCTCTTCTTCCGTTATGATGCGGGGGGAGGGCTGCGCTAGCACTGTCGGGAGTGATGTTGGAGCAGAGCTTGTAGTAGCAGCGAGTGTCACTCTGGTCAAAGTTAAACACAAACTCCATCTGAGAGAAGGGGGAGGATGGGGAGAGGGATGATCGGATATTCTCTAAAGCCACCCTCCCCGCTCACGCTTCCTCCTTCGCCTCCTCTTCTCACTGATTGGTCCATTTCTTTAAACAACTTCCTCCTCCTCCTCAACTCTTCCTCTTCATCGTCATCATCCTCGCTGGCCTCCGCGGGGCTCGGCAGGAAGTCCACGAGGCGAGAGAGCTCGGCGAAGCACAGGGAGTTGTCATCGGAGCAGGGGTTAGTTGAACATTTTAGCGTTTGGTGAAGGCTCTGAGAGGTGGAGACGGGTGCGAGGAGTTGAGGATCGGCTCCGTCACCTGACCTCCTGCAGCCCCCTCCTCCTCCCCTGTTGTGAGTTGTGAAGTGGATGAGGGGGTGGGAATGAGGTGGTGGAGGGGCGAGGAGGTGAGGCTCAACGTGCCTATGAGAATAAGGATTGAGCTGAAGGAGAGAGTGGATGTGGGGATGAGTTTGAGAGAGAGCATTGTGGTGGTTAGAGGAGGAGGAACATGACAGTAAATCATCTTCCTCCAAAGCATCAAGGGAGTCACTGGAGGGGCTGGTGAGGACACGAGAGTCAGTATGACAAGAATCCTCTGATACAGATGGTTGCTCCTCTGCTGCTTGCACCTGTTCTCCACCTCCAGTCTTCCCCTCTTCTCCCACTTTTTCCCGTTGTTCCCTTGAGTCATTGTCTGTGATCTCAATCTGTATCTGTCCACCATCCTGTGCTCTCTCCGTCTCCTCCTTGTGCTTGGTGTCTTCATTTTCACCCTCTCTTTCTAGCGGAGACTTTTCCTTTTCAGTGTCAGCATCCTTTTCTTCCTTTTGTTTTTTATCCTCCCAAGATTTATCTTCCTTTTCTTTGCCATCTTTGTTTCTCCTTCTGTCTTTGTCTTTTCTTTTTCTTCCATCTGGGTCTGACGAGGATCTGACACGAGGACAGGGCTTCTCAGTGGGGCACACCAGGGTGACTAGTGGTTCCATGTCCAGGTCTGAGGAGTCATCTGAGTCACTGCCACACCTGGACACATAACCTGTGAGCATGCATGAATATGAAAACAAACACCAGGGTTTGAGATTGACTTTATGGATGTATTATTTTCTGGCTGTGTTTTACTGTATATGCATGTTTTCTTTGTACCTTCCTCAGCAGACACTCTGTGCTTCTTGGAGTCATCGATCCAAGGGAAGATGTTGAGGTTGGAGTCAACAAACGCTCGACAATAACCAGCTATTAGGCAGGACATATCTTTGGCTGCCACTGACTCCAGCAGTAACGTCATGGGCTTTGTTTTAGAGAGAGGAGATAAGATGATATGACATTAGACAAGGAAAGGGGATACAGAAAGACAATTTCAGCTGTGGAAACACATTGAGCATAAAGTAATTCTGCTGATCCAAAAAGGTTTGATGAAAAAGCAGTTTTTTTAATGCTCAACTCCGCACATTGAATACAAGAACAGTACGCAAAATAATATAAACAGGCCAAGAATAAAATTTTTAAGTCATCCATTACCAAAAAAACACAGCTAAAACAGTGGGTCATTTTAAGCTGAATGCTAATTAGCAGCTTTCTGGCAGGTGCAGCAGGTTTTATTGGTTAGCATCCAGGCATCCAAAGAGGCTGTGTTACAAAAATTACATAACATCTCTTTAATTTGTAAAAAGGGCACTGTCTCAAAATCATAACACATGCTAAATACAGAAGATGTGCACCAACAAAGAGGAGAACACATAATGCTTATTGGTGCGCAACTTAATATGACCCACCTTCATAGCAGTGTTTGTAATGGTGATTCAGATACTTCAAAGTAAAGCGTGTGTGAGTATTCCTGCTCTTACCTTGATGTCCTGCAGGTATATTTTCACCAGGCTGACCTTGTCTGATTCAGGCAGCAGCTCGATGCGTGTGATGCTGGTGAACTCTGTAAGGGTGGACAGGATGCTAAGCTTGTAGTTGACCACCTGACTCACCCCGTACCGTGCCCCCACCAGCAGGGTTACCATTGACTCCCTGTCCTGGAGCTGGAGGGTGATGGGGGGGTGGGGGGTTGTTTAGCAGAGATACGGAGGAGGAGAACGTTGACACTTGAATCAACCAAATCTCAAGCACAGAATCGATATACATATGTAATTAACAGTCCAAAACACTACCATCATGGTGGCACTGAAGGATTTTCCTCCAAATGACTTGAGATCGCCAAGCTCCTCCAGGTAGTTTATCCGCGCCTGGTCAACTGACAGGCCCTTCTGCTTGGGATCGTGCTCTGACTGGCTCTTCTTCATGTGGTAGCTGATGGCCTTCCTCAGGTCTTTCTCTCGCATGTTTCTCAACAATGTGGATGACACAAAGTTCTCTATGCCCCACGTCTTCCTGGAGCAAACACAAAAACACAGACTGAGAGGGTCTGTTTGTAAACTGTCAGAGAGCTGAACCTGATTTAGGACATGTGCATGTGTATATGAAAGGACTAGCAAACTCCACCACAAAACACATTCCTCCTTGGTTACAATAAAATGAATTTAAAATCCTGAAATGCACTGCTGCTAACCTAAAGAGCTGACTTCAGTTGTTTAATGTTACTCAGAAATATATGTCTATTGTAAATTAAAAGATGAAACCCCACCTGTGTTTGTGTGTATATGGCATGCAGTGTACAGTGTGTTTAAGTGGAAAAGACAGTTTTTAGTCTTAAGTCTTAAGAAATCACTTAGTGTTACATTTGCATAGTAGTGCTTATTACCTCTACTATTTGAACAGTGTTTCATGTCTTCAGTGAGGTTATATAATGTATGTTATTCCCTTAACCTCCTGAAACATTGTTAGATCTGGAATATCTCATTGCTGGCAGCCCTCCGTCTGGCTGAATCTAAGATGTCCCCAAGAGTCTAATCCTATGTTAGTTTATAGTTTAATTTGGTGGGTGTAAATATAATCTAAAATGTGTTTATGTCTCACGTGATGATCTTCAGGTTGGTCTTTGGTGACTGTCCACAGCTCGCCAGTCTCTCCTGGATGTGCAGAGCAGCGAGCCTCAAGGCGGTGTTGCATCTCATCTCTACTGCAAAGCGCTCCTGTAGCACATCATTCACCCCCTGAGACAAACACATAAAAAACAGATCAAATGGTAAAAAAATGACAAAAGAGCATACTGAGGGAAGGTGGGAAGGGTGTTTTTTCTTTTTCTTTTTTGAGTCAATGAACTACAGGGCAGAAATAAAAGTAGGTTGGGATTTGTTTAAAAACTCCACATTTCAAAACAAGCTGATCTGTGCTGGCTGATTTATATCGTGGTGAAATACAGTAACTGGACTTTTGTTACAAAAGATATTATGTTGATTCATAACGCTAACAATTATCAAAAGAGAGTGGTTATATGAGGAGTTAAATACTGCAGCCTTTTGTTTGTCTGTGCATCAGTGGTTCATTAATCTACCTGCAGGTAGAGGTATTCGAAGGCTGTGGGATCCTCCTGCAGCAGAGTCTGGAGGTTTTTGGGCATAAAACAAACACGGAACAGACACCTGTAGTCATGGGCCTCTTTCTTCTGGACCACCTGGAAAAACAAACACATGCAATACAGGTAAAAGCTTGAATACTGCCACAGATTAAACCCACTTCCCAGTGGAGCCATAGTGTAAATTGAGCAGACAGAATAACTGTTATTACTCTGTGTGTGTGTTTGTGTGTGTACCTGCTGTATCCTCTCCTCGTCGTGTAGCAGCAGTAGTTTGCTGATGCTGTGCTGCTGCTCCAGCACCAGGGAGAAATGTTCAATACGGCTCAGAGAAAGCTTTTCCTTCAGAGTCATCACAATGTCCTGATGCACACAGAAAATCACATTGTGAGAGACAATATTTCATAACATTAGGAAACATATTTGCTGAGCTGAGCTGAACTGAGCTGAGGTTTGAAGGGAAAGTTTAAGTGGTTAGCAAAGATACTGATGTATATCTAACACTGATGATGACTGAGGGAGTGCGTGTAGCTTTTAAATTATATACAATATATAATGTCAATACAAAAATTGTCTCTGTGGTTATATGGTCATTTTAGTGTGGAGTATGCTGCAGGCTTGAAACTACATCACATTCATTCACAATCATAAAACTGACTACTGGCTCTTTGACTTGACTCATACACTCTGTAAACATGAAAAATAGCAACAGTTTTTGACTTAGGCAAGAATTACAGAGGATCTTCTCATGTCATAAGCACATAATGATCCTCGGAGGCAACTATGTATGGTAGGCTATCATTGCATAGTACCTTGACTGTGGTGCTGGGTTCAAATTTGAAGGCCTTAGTCTGCCCGTTCTCCAGATAAACCTTCAGAACGTTGGGCAGGAAGAGCAGCGAGTTACCCTGCAAAGCAGACAAGCAGTCAGGGGTCAAGGAAGGTGTCAGATGAAAATGTGAGCGTCATAAAACCTGCTGCTTCATAAGTAATAGACTTAAAAAGAGATACGAGATAGAAATGGATGTTTCATTTTTGACTGTCCTTATGTTTGTGCATGTAATGTCTGTCTCAGATACACAGGCGCTGGGTATTTTAAAATATAAAAAATATTGAAAGGCATGCTCTGCACATTAAAACACACTTGCAGTAAGAAAAGAGACGTAAACCTTGTCTGATTTTCAGCTCTTCACACGGAGCATTTCTTCACATCATATCCTCTGGCCTGTTTCTGTCTGCCAGGCTTGTTCGCTGTGGTGACTCATCTTTCCCTGCCTCATCCCTGTTCTCTTATGATTTCAGAAAGAGTTTCTCTGTATTGACACTGTGATGTAATGCAACATTGATGTCTGTATGTTTTGAAGTTCAAATGGAAAGCTTTCAAATTTTAGACAACCCCTCCCTTGTCACCCTTCCATCTTCCATTTCTCTTGTTTTCTCTGTCTTTTAACAATGGTGAACACAGCCCACTCCCCCTCCTCTCTCTCACTCTCTCTCTGTCTCTTCTCTATCACCCTCTACCTCTCTCTCCCTAATCTGATGCTTATTGTCCTGTAATCACAGACATTAGGACTGGAGGATGAGGCAGACATCGATCTGTGTTTTCCCTGTGATTAGTAATGGGCACTCCAGCTTCTGTGGTTTTCCTCATCCAGCTAATTTCACATCCGCCGGCAGGATGGGACCTCTGACCAACAAGGTTTAGAGAAGAAAAATGCATGCAGCATGGAACAATACCGACCCATTATAAAACATCACTTCTCGCCACAGTGAAAAGCTATATGTGGCAATAATAAATCCCATTTCAAAGCACTATCTGAGATCTGAAATTCAGACTTATGAAAATCTGGGAGGCCTCAACTCAGTGGTTCCCAGCCAGGAGGTCGGAACCCTCACAAAGGATTCCAAGATGATTGAGATAAGTCACAAGATGATTAAAGTAATTCCATCACACATAATTATATCTATTGCTTTCTTTCTTGAGAATTATATGTATTATTTCACCCAATTGTTTTGGTTGACCTCCTCATAACTCCAGTCCCACATGACTGTGGAATAATCTGAGTCAAAACCTAATGTAAATTGCAGAAGATATAATAAATAATGAGGTGTCTGTGCGGATTAAATCACACATTTCAAAGTCTGTAAAGACATTCAGCCTCTCTTTGAGGAGAAGGATAAACTGTATTTCCACAGTAATAATTTAATTTAGTTTTTGTTTTAACTCTATGTATGCAAAAAAGAAATGGTTTGAAAATGTCTTAATGAAATGAAAATGAAGGATTTATTGAGAACTATTTTCCTCTGGCCCCTGAGGTTGATAGATTCCAAAATACTGAGAAGAAAAACTGATTGTGTGATTTGACATTAGATCCATCAACTGACAGTAGACAATGGAAGTTTGTGGTCTAGGATGGACATGAGTAGATTTTATAAGCATATATGACACACCAAACAAAAACTGACAATATTGCATACATTTTTGATGCCATCTGGTATTGACATATAATCTGAAAAAAAAAAAAAAGAACCTGAAAACCTTCCCATTAAGTTGTTAGGTCAACGAACTCTGCCTTTTCCTGTTATCTCAGGCAAAGGAAAGATAGGTAGAGCCTATAAAAAACTGTTGCTTCACTTGATTTGGGATGCCCCATGTTTGTTGACAGGTCCACTGGCTCTACCTACCTAATCTGCATACTGAGATCTGATCACAGTGCAGCCAGAGATGACATAACAAGAATGCATTTTAATGACAGTTGTAAAATGCCAAAGCCCATTGATGTCAATATCTAGATAATGTCCATCCAGATACACATCCTGTCTAAGTGGTGTTTTAATGACAGCTGTGCAGTGATGGATGACCTGATGGAGAACAGTGCCCAAACACTGAGCAGAATGCTGAGCAGTATGTTGCACTTTACATTGTTTCAAGTTGATGTTGCATGTAATAAATATCAGCTGACAGATGATAGTGAAAATGGGGACAGGGGGATCTAAAACTGGGTTTTAACAACATCATGGATGTGGAATTTTTGCACATGTTCTCAGACTCACCTGAGAGTGTCCATTGACTTCCACCTCCTCAGCAAAGTGAACTTTGACAGGGTTGGACCTGAGCTTGGCCCTCTTCTCTGGTGTGATGAATGATGACTTTGGGCCCTGGGAGGAAAGCAATTCAAAAAATCAGATTGTTATTGTATTTTTTTGTGATTGATACATAATGTTAAGGTTTAATGGGAATTAAAATGAGACAAGTGATTATATTATAGAAACATGTGCATACATTTTGAAAATTGCTAAATTAATGGAGCAATAGCAGTTCTATCTCATAGTAAAACAAGACAAGCATTAAAACACACTTTTACTGTTCTATCAAGGGATTTACATTTAGAAGATATCCAAGTACAGGCACTTAGTAACAAACACAAACACATTGATTTCTTCATTACTCCACAAACAGTTACAGTTGGTGAACTGAAGGCACAAGAAACACAAACAATCCGCCTGCTCTTGTATCACATCTCTTCTGATGTTTTGTTACAATCAACATGCATGACAGAGATTAATATTTTCTGGGAAATACTAATAATTCCTTGCAGCTCAGTAATGATTTCTTGGTGGAGCTGTGAGTGATGAATCAGATGGTAAAGGTGCCTCCATCAGCAGAGCTGCTGATGAGAATTACTGAGGAGCAGCTTTTCAATTACTGATCTACTTCAACTTAGTGCAAACACATACGTCAACTTCACAGATACAGATGAACAACCTGCACACACAAATGCACACACATACACACACACACACACACACAC